>OW028578.1:9455197-9617697 GCA_932294295.1 Alitta virens | reverse complement strand
ACAGACAGTTTATAGTGTGCTCATAGCACTACATACACTATTTTGAGCATTTTATAATTGTATTCTATCACTGTCAATATGGATGTCCTATCGAACAAAAAAAGGGCCCAAAATTGACACAAATGCATAACATCGTTGTCATAACTCATAGCGACTAAGTTACAGTAAAAAAAATTAAATATTTGCCAGGGATATTGACAAATATTTGACACACAACGCTGCAGGTACATTAAGTTGTAATTATCATGTAAAATTGCACAACTCTTCGGAATACTTTTTCGCACTAAACACTACTTTGCAAGCTTTCATCTAATCATCAGATAACCACAGAATGATGTCATAAACAGGCAATCTGCACAACATTATAATTTCCTGTCCATGTTTACCATTATGTTCCACTTTTGCGTATCATATTTTTTCAGTGAGCAATCATTTTGGAGCAAATAAAAAAAAATTCACTTTTTGTGGCACACTGCGACCTAATAAAGTTATATCTCATCTTATTCTTTCTTTTTTAGCACAACATTATAATTTCGGAAAAAGTGCAGTATAGCGGACCCAAATTATTAACCTTATTTAGCGAGCCTCGTTGCCATGCTTATGATGTAAAATGCTTGAATTCAATGAGTGGCGTCACAAACAAACAGCGGTGGTGAGGCAAGAACGCAGTTTATCATAGTTTATTTTATAGTTTTTTTTAGGGCTACCGCCCCCAAACCCCTACTACTCTGACAAATCTATTGTTATTGTCTCCAAAATTGTAATTGAGTACAAAATCGGGATTATTTTCATATTTCATGGACGCCAAATATGGGCATGAATTTGGGTTCGCTATACTGCACTAAAACCATAATTTCCTGTCCATGTTAACCATTATGTTCCACTTTTGTGTATCATATTTTTTTTCAGTGAGCAATCATTTTGTAGCAAATAAAAAAAATATTCACTTTTTGTTGCACACTGCGACCTAATGAAGTTATATCTTATCTTATTCTTTAGGGCTGTACACCAGTTCTCGATATACGGTAAAACGATAACGATATGGGTATTGATAATCGTTATGCAATAATAACGATACAATAAACGATATGCTGAGAGGCGTTTTTGACCATACAAATCACCTGCTACCCAAATGTAAAATGTCAGCAGAATGTTAATTACCATGACATTACACAAAAGTCTGGAGTTATTTAATAAAATTTGTTCATTAAATTCCATTGTCTGCTTTCATCATAATAGGCTTTTAGTGATTCTCCCATTGATATATTTTAACAATACGTATCTTATCGGTTTTACTGTACCAGGATACGTAGCGTATCGTTTTAAAGATAAAGGTGTACAGCCCTATTATTCTTCCTTTTATTTTCTTCATCCGCAATTATTGAAGTCCCAATTCTCAATAAATACGACTTTGAGCACTACCTTTTCCACTCAACTGCTAAAAAGAACTAATGATAACCAATGAGTCTCTAATAAGTTATATAAAAAACCCAAAAGTTGCAACTTCATTTAATAAAGTTCTACAGGATCACATATAAACAATACAGGGTTCGGGAAATTGCTATCGCGCAGACAGAATAAACGTCAATATAATTTTAAATCAAAGCATAGAGTATGCTAATCGCCAGACAGAATAAATGTCAAAATAATTTTAAATCAAAGCATAGAGTCTGCTAATCGCCAGACAGAATTAAATTTGCATAACTACAAATCAGTATCAGGCAGATATAATCGTAACAGTGGTAGCAAATGAATCACACGTACATGAGCAAAACAACCTCAACTGCTCAATATCTGGCAGTAATCATTCGCAAGATGAGTCAGACTTTGTCGATTCAATACTTTCAAAACTGCAGATTTCCTGCAGGCCTCGTTCGGGAGATTGGGGGGGGGGGGGGGAATCTTACAGAATGAAATCTTCCAGTACCTTTTTAATGACAGTAATGACTACTAATGTGTTTATACATCCTCACTGACCTCAGAACATTGTACATAGTTGGTATAATCAGTAAGTATAAATTCAACGATGCTATACATGTACCCTCCCCCTATGAAATAAACTTTTAAATGTTGCAAACGTTCAATATTATAAATAATGAATTTTGTAATTTAATTTCAACAATATTCCACAAAACATGTGTAAATTATTAAATATCAACAATAATTTCACATCTTAATTTGCAACATGTTCAAGGAAACCATTGCTTAAAAATGATAGCCAGAAGTCTCCACGACTCATGAAAATCCTACAATACAACAGCAAGTTAAACAAATGCGACTCTCACACCTCAAGTGTCAGCTAACTATGTAATTTGACAAGTTTGACAGCTTGACAGTTCCACAACAACCAACCTGTCAAAGCAAACTGGCAAAAATCGGCTGTACACATTTGCACGCCCGATTGCCATTCACACACGAATAATCAGCATGCAAGCTTCAAACAGTATACAGAACAATTTGTCACCTACCTGTAAACGATATCTGATGAAACGACCTGAAACAATCGCTGAGAAATTGTACAAATTATTCCAATGGCCTGATCAGCCAATCCACATGCAAGCAAGCCAAAACAATAATGGCGGCTTTTGGCTAAAAATAACCGAACACACATTTTTGTCGCAGACGACAAATTCAATTTGTCGCTTTTAATGCACCACAAACGCATTAATTAAGTTACTTCACAAAGAAACGAAATATAATTTTGTAGCGTTTATTTAACCTTTACCTTTATACTGATTCCCAAACTTTTTGTTCGGCGCATATTTCCATTAAGGTCAGCATGGCCGCTTTGTGCAGAAAATTTTCAACGCTTTCTCTTCAAATATCGTGCAATTTACCGAAAGCATTGAACCAGGCAACTTACACAGCACGAGGTCACAGAACGAACACAATTTTACAGTAAGTTGGTGCGGTGTAATGGTAAAATTATCGAGAAAACACTGGTTGTTATTAAAGTTTATATTATCGCTCAGACTTGTGTTATTTGACACTGGACAGCTGTCAAAATTTATTTTGACATGTCAAAGTTAGCAAATGTCTTTTTATTGAAAAGAAGTATCAATTCTAATTTAAACCTGCAGACACAATTATCCTTATGGATTAGGCACACTAACTCTACACATTAACCATGTAACAATGACTAACATGTTTACCCCATGGATGGAGTATTTTACTTGCCTTAGCATTTAAATTATTGAAGATTAGAAAACTTATCTGAAGTTATCTTCACTTCTTAATTAATCAGCAAAATTATGAAAGGTATTTTTTTGTTTAAACTTCAGGTCTTCCGTTAGATCAATTACTTCATTGACTAGATCAAAAAAGAAAGAAGATGAAATGTCATCAACTCAAAAGAAACTGATGAAGTTCTTTGATGAGAAAGACAACTGGCTACAAGACTCTGTGAAAACTGGTGTGTTGTTTAATATGATAATGCAATGTGCATGAGGGGCCGCATGGATAATCCTGTGTCATGTACATGTACCATGGCATTTTTATACCCTTTTTTTTAAGAGCTGTAGCAGATTCAAAGGTAGGGGGGGGGGGGGGCGGTTTAAGGGGGGTTCTTAGTCCAGTAACTGAACTAGGGGGCTCTTAGCCCCCCTCCCCTTCTTGGCCTAATACATCACTGTGCATAAGAAATTAGAGGGAACACTGCAAACAATTTTGGATCTGCCCCTGACTTAAGGGTTCTTCTATATAACAAAATTAAATTAAATTGCATTGTTGATGCAATGAATTGTGTATTTATATAGATAGATATTAAATATACCTAAAGACAATATATTTATATTAAAGATAATATATTCAGGTTTATCATATATTATCTTTAAGTGAATGTTATAGTTATATAGTCCACATAAATAAATAATGTTTGCAAGGTTGATTAATTAATTTGTGATACTAGTTTGGATAGCGACTGTCATGTCACACCAGAAAAGTGTATAAGACTGAAATTCAGACGTATTTAAATATATTGTACCAAACAGTTTTCAGAAAATACCTAAGTAGCAATTTTGGTCTACATGGTTAGCGACTGTCATACCACATGCCATTTATAGGAAATAGCATGAAAATTAGTGACATTAAATTTCAGTGTCTAAACAAAATCCAGAAAATACATATTCATCATTGATATTCTGTTGTATGTTTAAAACCCATGATGTTTCATTAGCATCACTGTCGCGGTCAATTTCACTGAAGTGATTTATTCAACTGGTGTTGAATGTTGTATTGAAGTCATTGATGTAATCATTATGGTCATCCACTAGATTAAGCTGTTTCTGTTGGTAACATTTTCTGACACAGGAGAAATCGAACTGCACCTATTTGACTAATCAGCTATCAAAATCGGGTTATCAGCAAGCTGTCAAAACCGAGTTGTCAACACACAGATTCATTTGTAAACAAAAGTACGTGCTTGCATTAGGCCACGCCCACATCTATTTATAGCCTGGTACTATTTTAGGGCTTTTCCCGAAAATAACGGCCTTCTCTTTCCTTATTGATATCTTATCAATGGACTGCAGGTTGGTGTTGTTTGCATTACTGTTAGTTCATATTTCCTTCTGCAATTAAGCTTTATTTCATTCCCTTCTGCTCGTTGCTTGCGTAGTCTTACTGATGAACAATGAGGCCTTATGCATTAATTTCTAAGGCCTAACTGCCACAGCCAATCACAGAGTCTGTTAGAGCTCGTTGCCTTGCAAAATGGCCTTGCAAAGAAATAAGCTCTACTCTGATTGGTCGAACGTTCATTTAGTTGACAAGCCTCATGGCAATGGACATGGCTCCCATCATGTCCCATGAAACATTCAAAACCATAGTTCTACTGCTTGTCCAGTCTTGGAATCACCTAGAAATGGTCATTAACCGAGTTCTAACGTGAGTTTCTTCAAGTTTGTCAGGAAAATCCTAAGTAAAGAATGATTTTTGTGTAAGTAGGTCATTATTATTTTGTGCGCATCATGGCCGCGCAGATTAATTAGGACAACATAGTTCGATCCGGTCATCTGAGAATAGCATGACAGTAGATTTTGTGTTTGGCCAATCTCTAGTCATAAAAGCCCTACGGGCGGCCCCTACGGGGCCGCTCCTGCGGCCTATAAACTGATGTTGTTCTGTATTGTGTTATAAAAAAAAACTTACCTGTTATTGTAGTTTGATTGATGTCCTAATAATTTTTTTTTTTTTTTTTGCAGGTCGTCCTTGGAAGCCTGATGAGCTTAGATTGAAAAGTTATTCTGATTTACACAAACTTTGGTAAGTACTACTTGACTAAGTACTTGAGACGAAAGACAAGTGTGATTTACGAAACAAAATGTTTTGCTTGGCCATATTTTATTTATTTTGTGTTCCTTTTAAAATTATGTCAGTGGGAAAGAGGTCAAGAGTTGCTTTAGTCCGGTTCTGGATGCCTCACATCAGTGGTTTCATAGAATATAAGTTGCTATTTTTGGCTATGAGTAGTCCTATGTCTTTTTGTTATTGTATGATTTCTGTGATTAATGTTTTTGTCTTATAAGTGTGATAGCATGACTAAGCAACCGTTGTAAATTAATGTTTCAGGTATGTTTTGCTGAAGGAACGTAATATGTTACTGACCATGGAAGAAGAGTACCGAAGAAATTATCACCTTATGCCCAGCCCAGAACGAATATACAAAGTAACTGTCATCTCTCTTTGGTTATATTATACATTCTTAATTCCAATATACAATCAGCTTTGTATTTTTTCATGGTACGCTCCGTGATATTGAACTTCGCCACAACCCAATTATTTGCCTTGCGTGTTCATAATTTGTTACGAACTAAGTTTTTAATCTCTCGTGATGCTCTGACCCCGGGGTAGCCTACTAGGCATGGAAAGTGTTTATTTTAGTGTATTTATTGTGGCGGATCTCAGTGTCGTGCAAATATTACTGAAGGAAATTAAAGTAATGGATTTCCTTGCTTGAAGTTGTCTTTTTCGTTAGAATGTAACATAATATAATAAATATCAAAATTTTATTTCAGGTGGAAGAAAGCATGGAAAATTTAGCAGAAGTCTTGCAAGAAAGAAACATAGCAGTCCAAGAGCTTGAACAAGGAGAAGCCTCACCCGATGTCAAACCACGACAAGTCTGGCACATAAATGTACTTGGCGTCGGCCACATGAAATATGCAACTGAACACAGAATACCAAAAGAAATCCATACCGAATATAACAGGTATGTGAAGAATCAAGATAGATATTGTCATGTGTATCCAAATGTTCATTGAATAAACAACATAAATGGTCAACAGAAAAAGGTTTATCAGAGTGTTAATGTAGTTGTTAAATATTCATTTCAAAAAAATACTGAGACTTCCATCAAATTTGAATCCTGATTCTACAGTATCCAACACGAAAGTTGTGGCTGTCAATAGACTTGTGGGCGTTGATAACGATAACCAGGGGTGGATCCAAAACATTCTGACGCAGAAAACTTTCCTGTCATTCAGAATGCTTTTCATCCGCGCCTGGCCCTCGTTATCATCACTTACAAGTCTATTGATGGCCACAACTTAACTGATATATACTGTACATTGTACTCCTGACTTTTATGCATTTCCAGAATTTATCAGAAAGTTGGTATAAAACTGCCAGGTGTAACTTGGGTTTTTGCTAAAGATAATCAAGCAGTTTTGGATTAACGGAGATAAACTAGCGCATCTTTGGTCAGGTCATGTCTTGTTGGAATTAAATTCCAAGATTGTATTTATAAAGGCTTCAGAATATTCACCGATCAATTCTGTATATCTGAATATCAGAGGCCGGTCTTGCTCCAGCAGAAGCTTGAACATTCTGGAAAATTTTGCTTGTCACAGAAAATGAAGGATAGCTAGAAGTATTATACAACTTATCATAAATACTTATCCTACATACAAGATAAGCCATTATAACCTTAAAGATATCCCTCACACTAATTTTATATGCACAATGTTGAGACATATCATCTGATTCAGAATTAGCAGTATGAATGAATCAGGTTGTTTGCCACTATTAAATCGGTGGTGGAATTGTCGTACTTCCCCTGCCACTCTGGCTATCCGAAGTATTTCATAACCATATTTTGATGTCATTTTCAGATGGAGGAGTTTGCTTTCTGGAAGATGGACTGAAAAGTATTTGCGTCTCTTGAGAGAAAAGAAACTCGGAAAGCTGGCCAACAGAACATACAAATACGAACAATGGAAAAGAAAAATGAGACAAAAATTTCCTAGCGATGACTTCGACAGTTGAATTATTTGTTAATGTAGTTTGATATTGTATGATGTGTTTTGAGAATAAATGTATATGATGTAAAGTATTTTGTTTTGGGTGTACTATATTAATATAATCTATTAATTTCAGTGGAACAGATAAAAATTACTATGTTTTCCTAGGAATCAAGATAATTCTTTTCTTTTTTTTTTCTCAAATATATTTGAAGTTAATCACCGCCAATGTAATGAATGGGACAATTTTCGCGAAAAATCTTTTTTTTTCATTCTTGGCCTAGTACAGGTGTATTGGTTATTCATGTATCAGTTATCAAAGATGTGATAAGTTAATTTCTGCGCATCTGCGACAAGCATTATCGGATGAAAATAATGTTCTGCTTCTCGGTTGAGAGTAAGCTGTCATGGCGAAGTGTATAACAAATGCCTTGGCTAACTTACAGGGATTGTAAAGACATTATGGTGCAGGGGGAGGCAACATACCATTATATTAACTCAAATAACAGTCCTCCCTTCTATTTCTTTAGCGGCCAATAGGACCGGGACTATGATTCCTTGGCCATGGCACTGAATCGATTCTTAATTCAAGTCCAACCCTAAGATTTTACAATGTTATAACTAGGGGGCAGTATTGTACATGATATCATGTGCTGGCCCCTAGTGGACAACTCAAGAAGTTGATGTGGCAGGGACATCAACTAAAAAAAAAAGTTGGAACCCATGCACCCACAATCCCATGGTTCATGGATGATGAGTACCCCCATGCAATGGGAGGGACAGGATAGATGTGGCTCATAAACAATGCAGAGAGTGGAATTTGAACCCATGCACCCACAGTCACTACCATGGATGAGATGATGAGTACATCCCATGTGATGGGACAGGGATTGAGATGTGGCTCATAAATAGTGCAGGGAGTGGGCTATGCACAATTTCTTTATTCAGTGAATAGTATGAACAGATTTATTAGCTTAGATATGAGAAATCAATTCTGTTTGATCACAATCCTGTGAAATTGTCATTCAAAAACAAACACACAAAGCACAGCTGTCTATGTACAAATATGGCCACCGGTGTACACATGTATTAATTATCTTTGCATATCCAGCCAGAACGGAAAGGTACATGCATATCTAGCCAGAACGACCTACCTGCATTAGATGCGATTTAGGGTCGGAACGACTTTTATAGGAATTCTTGGAAGTTGACATTTACGACACTTTTTTCTCAATAAACAAGTTAGCATACCTTATTTTGTCGTTATGTAGGAGTACTGCTCTGTTTACTACTTACTCAGAATTCACTGAAAAAGCCAGTACATGGAAACATACTTTTCAAGTGCATTTTCAAATTCACGTTCGCTTCGTTCATGCTATCACCCATATCTAATACTTTAGCTTCATTAGACCCGTAGAACATTGGACTTGTAGAAAACTACGGACTTGCCGGCACTATTCTATCCACTACGGGGCGTTGAAACGTCACCAGAGCCCTCTTGTGAGTTTTGGCAGAACTAGGTGGCCATTGCTGTCATGTAATCAAGTAAACATGAGTTCAAAAATAGTGCAGAAATCGAAGATAATTGGAAGAAAACCATATCTGCGCGATACAATAGAAAAAATGTATGCCTAACCCTAGAGCAGGTGCATTTCGTGTGGCAAAGTTTATTAAAAGGCTAGTTCCCACACAAGTCGAAATGTCATATTTTTTCATGTACGACATTGTAACCCTGTCCTGTGGACAGGAGACTTGTAGCTAGTATCAGACCATACTGGTTTGTCACAGGAAAAGATTGTCAAAAAAAATTGAGTAACCTTTGAAGTGATTTCCATTATTAGAAGTAAAATACTAGACATGGCAATTGTCCCTACTTTTAATATACTTTCCTTTTATCCCATTCCAACATGCATTATATGAGGTTCATGTCCCAGGGTTCATGCGTTTTAAAATTTTCCATTTACAGTACATACAATATATGTAGTGATAGATAACTTGAGCCCATGAGGACTGGGTACCATCATTTTGCGGTACATGCTTGTAATATTTATTGTACCTATCCCTATAATGAATAAAAGAATACAATAATTTGTACAGTAGCTTGATACCGTTATCATAAAAACTTCAGCAGTCCGTGTGAGTAACATCTGCTTGTAATATTAATTGTACCTATCACTATAATGAATAAACCTATATACAAACACTACATTCATTTGCACTGTAGTTATTGAAAAAAAAATTGAAGTGTATATAATTTATAATATACAGGGCGGGTATTATCGACACTCGCATTAGAATGTTAACAATTTTGTTAACAAACTAATTTTAAGTGTCGATAACACCCGCCCTGTCGATAATACCATCCTTGATGGTATACCGTTATTAAATTAAAATTTCAGCACTCTTGTCCAGAATTTTTGCCTAGGGATAAGCATTTATGATAAGTTATATATATGGCCCTAGTACACGTCCGAGTTTGCAGAGTGAGGGCCACGCAGCTGTTTTTTTTTTTCATGGGATTGTATGTACACATGGTTTTACAGTCTTATCTGAATCTTTTGACAAATAATGTGCACACACTATATTACTGGTCAATGTTGATGCCTAATAAACGTTTGAGTCATCATCCATCGTCTGACATTAAACATGTTGACCATTCTGAGTCTCTGCATTATGAACATTTGTATACCATATCTTTGATCTTGTATATTTTTACATACATGAATATACGTTCCTTTTAAGTACCTGTGTGTTAGATCATTTGCTATGGATAATGCTGTATGATTTATATATATAGATATAACAAGATTGAACTTCACATTGAAAACTGTACATTATTATGTTGCTATTGTATTGTAACAAATCTTTATCGTAGCTGGAACCTAGTTTTATTTACTAATTTTCTATTATTCTTTAATTGTTATTGTATGTCATTTACTTAGTATTTTCTGTTTACATTATGACACATATGTCATGATTGACATGAAGCTGTCGAATAAAAGATATATATACTATATCTAAGCTTGACATGCTGTTTTTTTCCCAAAAGCATCATTTTCATGTGCACAGTAAATCGGCAATTTCAAACTCTGCTTATTTTTTTAAATTTTATCACTGAATGATGCGTTTCTACTGTCCAGACAACATTTAATCTGTTGCAAAATACAGAGAAAAAAGACAGCACAAGTGTCATGCAGGCCTGCTATTATATATCAGATCTATAATGTATACCAGTGATGAAGATTTGCAATTTTTCCAAGGGGTACTCTCAACAGTATATCCTGTGAAAGTAGCACAATATTCGCATAAAATAACGCAATAACACAACAAAACATAACAAATTAATAATATCATATTCAGCCACAGGTGGATCCTAGGGGGAGGGGGGGGGGGGGCATTTGGACCATGCCCCTACCCCCGTACCCACCTTTAAAGGGGAACTAATGGAAGTTTGTATGTTAATTTCAAAAGTTCAATTAGATGTTAAATAATATATTGCAGCGAAAGGAAATGTCTTAAACTCTAGTTTGATATGATTTCAAGCCAATTAAAAGTGTAATTTGCACTCAAGTCTTGATATGAAATCTCGTAGCCACAAAATTTGCAAAGATTTATATTAAAACATATAAAGAAAATACATTTCTAGAGGGGGGAGGTCTGGGGGGGGGGGATTTGTGCCAATGCCGTACACTTGTGCAGGTATACCCTGATCACAGAAATTCGAAAACAAAATTAAGTTATGTAACACTGATGTTATCCTAGTGTTGCGTAAGGATAATTTGTCTTCAGCTTTTTTTTTATCAATTTCACTCAAAATGAGTTATTACACCACATAAACCTACAAGATTTGTAACATAATCGAGATAAATTGATCAATGATAACTTAAACAGTGATGCATTAGGTACTGTAGACAAAATTCCAAAATATCTCAAATTGAACATGTTTAATGAACACCAATGACAAAGATATAACTTTCGAACAGCGATTCAACAGTCTTCTTAGATACATATATTTAATGATAATTTTCAGAATTATCACAATATAAGATAGTTTTAAACCCCAGTCAAGTTTTCACTGAATATTTTACTTCAATATCGCTAAATTCATGAAAAACATATTCACATACATGTATAAGAAAGACTTAGTCAATTAAAAAAAACACTCCCTTATCATATGCTTATATATAGTTCTATGCTTTGTTATTAAAACCCTGAATATACCCTTAATAAATATATGGAACTCCCCTAAAAAGTTTGACTTAACAGTTGTTCACCAAAGTTTGTACATCCCATCAATTGAATTTATGTAGAAAGTATATAATTAACTTTTTAAATTCTTAATATATTTGCAAGTTGTATTTGCCATTATTTAAACTTTTTTGCTCAAAATCATATTATAGTTTCTCGGGAAGACACAAACTTATGAGTGCAACTGTATGTCTTGGTGGCGTAATCAGCAAATTTGTAACACTGTATTTGTTGATGTTCACATTTCGATAAACCATTTGGGTTTAGTGCAGTATAGCGGACCCAAATTTATGCCTATATTTGGCATCCATTAAATATGAAAATAATCACTATTTTTGACCAAATTTCGTGCCAGTACACAATAAGAATAACATTTTTATAGAGTAGCAGGGGTTTGGGGGCAGCAGCCCCCGAAAAAAAACAAAATGTAAACAATAATAAGCTGCGTTCTTGCCTTGAAGCTGCCGTTTGTGACGTCACATATTGAATTCAAGCATTTGACATCATCGGCCAGGCATTGGGACTCGCTAAATATGTTTTTAAATTTGGGTCCGCTATACTGCACTTTTTCCAAACATTTCTAAAAGGTGTCAAAATGTACACTCGGGGTCATAGTTTGGCCAGGGTCATCGAAATTGGCCACTCTAAACAAATTATCACAAACACTTCTAAAATGTCGAAGTGTTAGAACATTGTCAATCACAATGTCATGCAAAGTAAATTATTAAATTTCAAGGTGTGTAATTGTGATTGTCAGGGGTGGTCAATTTCAATGACCTGGCCAATTTCGATGACCCGTAGTGAACAAGAACTACAATATTTTAAAGGCAAAAGCCTACAGTTTATTCTCAACAGTATATCCTGTGAAAGTAGCAATATTCGCATAAAGATGACACAATAACACAACAAAAAATAATACCATATTCAGCCACTGGCGGATCCTAGGGGGTGGGGGTGGGGGCGTTGGGACCATGCCCCGACCCCCCGTACCCACCTTAAAGTCAGAAATATATCACAGGCCTATGAAATGACTTGGCCATCTTATGCTTTTTGGCCACCCGCCCGGTAAGATAAGATAAAAATATAAGATAAAACTTTATTTACAGCAGGTGGTGACAATAAAACAAAGAACATAAACTAGAGTCAGGGCTGGATCCGCCAGTGTATTCAGCACAGCAGAAACAAAAATGTAAGACCACATAACAGCATTTATCAAAAGTGGTCCTAAATTGTTTGTACATTTTCTTTTTTTGAGCTATTTCTCCAAATTCCACAGAAATTACTTGTAGACCAGAAAAAACATATGGATGACTGTATTGTGAGGGAGACATGGATTATAGATTTTGATACAGTGGTGCTCAAAAAGTGTTTCCCGAACATTAAAATACTAGTTTGTGGGTCATGCCTACCTAATACCTATGTAAGGACAATTTCACTCCATATGGGTACAAATACACGCATGTTTAAATTAGCTTAGATATCTTCATGCGTGTTTTAAAATCCGGCACACTGACAATCTGAATTAAAAGTACAGCCAGACAAGTCCAACCACACCTGACATTTAAGATAAGTAATCTTGAGTTATATTTTCAATTTTCCTGTAAAACATTCTCATGGTTTGGGGGTGATTTATAAGTAATTTTTTAAGTGCGTACATTTCATAAAATAACTTTCCCAATCGTTTGTTTCACTAAACAAGGTATTTTCAAATGGCACAAGACGAAAGAGATCTGTTGTTCAATTTAAATATTTCATCACAGTATACAATGCATACATCTGCACGATTCATGTTTCATCACATCAGCTATATATCCGAATTAGTTACCGGTGTATGACAATATGTTGCAAAAAGTATTCAAGGTAAGGTTTGATATCGTCTGGAGTCAAATCGAAGCAACTTTTGTCGAAAACCAGACCCATGTAACGATGACCGAGCATTTCTGCCATGTTTCTATAGCACAAGTTCATGGGTATACACAATCCTTCTAAAATAACAGTACCCGGTTGGCTGAGAAACATGTTTGAGAGACCAGCACCATGAGGTCCGACTATGAGAACAGCGCGTTGAAACATTTCTTTAGTGTCTTCTACACTGGGGACCGGTTCGTCCGAAAATAAGCAGACTTGAAAGCCCAAAGGTTCAGCGACATCTTTCACCATTTTCCAGATTCTATCGTGCTGGCGAAAAAATCGAAGATGACTTCGTTTTATGACCACAACAGTGTCTCGCGGACCTTTTGTGAGACCAAAAGATTGCCTCAAGTTTATGGAAAGCATATTTGATACGAAGTACGCTGGGCGACCACACGTTCCTCCGGCTGGCATGTATAGAATTGTTGCTCGAATGTTTCCATTGACAATTCTTTCGGAACTGATGCCAAGAGTTCTCAACCACTTTTTAACAAAGCCATTTTCTTCAACAACATGCACTTTAATATGTTTGTTCTCTTTTAGGAATTTTATGTAGGGACCAATTCTGACCAGATTCTCAGCAGTAAAATGAAAAAATCCCGTCCCCCAGAATTGGGCGATTGTGAAAACCTCATCATGAAGTGGCAAGTAGCGTGGGTCAGGTTTCCCAACGATTGATTTGCTCTGAGAACAGCGCTGGATCAAAAGCTTTGTCTGATCAACGAATACATCACCTTTATTTGACACAGTAGCACTGGAAACCACATGCATAAAAGTTAAAGCAACATCCGGGTATTTAAGAGAAAATCCTTCTGGTAATCCCACTGTAAAGTAGTTGGGTTGGACTGGCTTAGAGTCATTGTACCTAGATACGTCACTTTGACACACAGAATTAAAAGCAGTTTTGCCCCATCCCTGGCCATAAATCCCCTTCTTTTCCATTGAGATGCAGTCTGAACTGCCATAATGATAATGTTTTGTGTTCAAAACTTCCAGTACATCGCTGAATTTAGCTTTGGCGATGATTGTTCGAACGGATGGTAACTTCTGTACACTTTTGAAGTAACCTGCAGTATAAGCATTGAAATATTGTTTTGTTGCACCATGGTTTTTCCATTCTTTGTTTTTGCTCTTTAACTCCTTTGCTGCTTTGACGATATCAATGATATAAGGATCTAATAACTTCCGAGTGTTATTGAAAATTTTTTCCACATTTTGTTTCACAAACTCCAGTGGTTCCTCATCTTGAACTGAGACTTGAAAATTAAGATTCCTTGACTTATTCTGCGACGAACCGCTGCCTTTCAAAGTTTTAAAGGGTTCTTGTAACAAATGCCAACTGCTCGACACTGGATTTTGTAGAAATCCATTATTCAGGAAGATCAGAATCAATATGGTGCAAGCAAAGAATAACGCCACGAGCGTTTTGAATTTATCCACCATCTTAGCCATCCATCACCCTGGAAAATAAGAAGAAAACATTAATAATATTACATATAATCTATTAATAGTCACTCTTTGTGAAGTATTGTACTTGGTACAGATACTGTAAAAATATAATATGATTAAATAAAGAATATACTAAATAAATAATTGGAGTCAGCCTGCAATTAGACAGTATTTATCAGTTTTAAGTAATAATGGATTTTCACGGAAGGTTCTCTATATTTCCACCAGGTGGCTATGACTGCAATCCTATTGGCTGAAAAAAGTTCCCGCCCTTGGCTGTGATTGGCTGAAGCAAAGTGCATCCTAGTAGCAATATTTTTATTGAATTTTAATGTATATTTGACACCTTATCATTCAGTCGATTTTTATTATTTTTCTGAGAAAGTTATATTTATTGAATAAGGTAGTTATCATCTTCTATGTCTGAAAAGCAAAACGAGTAATAAGAGGAGAGGAAGGAAGGACTTATATCTTGCTGAATTCAGGGCTGCTCAGTGAAAAGAATCCATTATATTGGCAAAAAAAATGTTAATTAATAATATAAATGCAACATAACATATAATTATGTGATCCCTGTTATATTTATGTTAGTAATTAATGCGACATACCCCATAAATTATGCGATCCCTGATATTGTTAGTTATGTAATTAAAATAACGTTTAAATGCAACATACCCCATCAATTATGTAATTCATTTTATTTATGTTAGTTACCCCATAATTATGTGTGATCCCTGTTATAATTATAATAATAATTATAATTTATTTTATAGAGCGTACATGCCCATTGTGCTCAAGACGCTATACAATAAAATATAATAAAAAATGTACAGTACATACAATAAGTAGTTAAAATTAATTATATAAATATGAATAATGTATATGGTTAGCTAAAATTTTCTTTAAAATGATGAGTCTTAAGTTTGGATTTAAAAGATGAAAGACTGGGTGCAGATCTAATAGCATTTATGTTAGTAATATAATGTTAATATGAGGTAGGTACCCCATAGATTATGTGATCCCTATTATATTGATTAATGTAACTAATGTTAATGTGATATTCATGACAACGTCAATGCGACATACCTCATAGATTATGCAATCAATGTTATATTCATATTAGGAAAATATTGTTAATGCGACATACTCCATAATTATGTGATCCCTG
This sequence comes from Alitta virens, assembly GCA_932294295.1. Taxonomy (NCBI): domain Eukaryota; kingdom Metazoa; phylum Annelida; class Polychaeta; order Phyllodocida; family Nereididae; genus Alitta; species Alitta virens. The sequence goes on along the minus strand of OW028578.1, from coordinate 9,601,683 downwards.
TTATAATCTATAATTATATGATCCCAGTTATATTTATGTTAGGAAAATATTATTACATACCTCATAAATTACGTGATCCCGTTATATCAAATAATGTTAATGTATACCTCGAGATAGTAGGTATAAATTTAACACTGATAAATTGTGAGGAACTCGTTACAGCACCAGAAATATGATGATTACTGGACTTGAGAGCCATCTAACTCCACTTTTTAAATAGTCTTGATAGAGTTGTCATTGATATGCTGCTGTAAATCGGTGAATCGGGAAAATATTGATATCGATATCGAAATTATTCATGTTTCGATTCTATGTTTACCCTCTATTATTGTGCATGTGTGCCACGATCAGCACTTAGCAGTTATCACATTAAAGATAATTGGTTTCACAATGACTTGGGAGTTATATTCCTGTGTCTATAATCCAAAATTTGTGATATTTTGTGATATTGTAATATCGAAACAGAAATAACTGACATCGATATCGAATGAAAAATTGATATCAATGACAACCCCAATTCTTGACGTGTAAGCTCTGCACGATACACACACTAACTTTTACGAAAGTTTCACAATAAAATTTTCAAGCTTTGAGTATCATCTTATCATTACGTCTGCCTACAAATGATCAAAGAGCTGACCAAGCTTCAGTCAATATGACACAATACAATAAAATACAATACAACACAATACTATACTATTTTAAACTTTAAAAACTAATTTCTCACCCGTAAGGCCTTAACCAAACTAAATTCATTGAATCCTGAAGTTAGATTCTTGCTCAAACACGCATGTACTGGCTCTAACTGGGAGTAACATGATCTTTGAACTGTGCTGAATAGTAGGCTATATCAAGGATATCACACTATATATCGCAAAGATAATAGCCCATCCAGTGCCTCCACAATTTAGGTTGCCAAGGGGCCGACAGCTTTTATCTAAAAAAGGCCAAATTAAGCTAAAAAAAAAAAATTAATAATAATAATACAAATAGCTATGATTGATTGATAGATAGATAGATATGGGAAGTGCAGCCCTCTAAAGGCAAGTTCTTGTCGCTATCGAGGGTTGATTGATGAGACGAGAAAGAGAGAGGAGTCCACCCGTGTTACACATTTACCCCATGGGTGGGATCTTTTACTTGCCTCAGCATAGACATTGAGTTTAAAGGACCACCAATTTAACGTCTCATCCGAACGACATCCAGCTGGGATGATTAGGCAGTGGCGTAGCCAGGTGGGGGCAGGCAGAATGCCCCCCTCCCCCCCCCCCCCCTGCCGAGGAAAAAAAATTTTGGGGAAGGCAACTCAAATTTCAAAGGCAAAGCCTACAGTGGGTACAACAACTAAACCGGGCACAACAACTAAACCGTAATATATATGAAAAGACAATATGATGACGTCACTAATAATTGTTACATTATAGCCCTAGAAAGAATAAAAGCAAATGACAGGACACCAGCTGTATTGGCAGAAGCAGATGGCCTACTGAACTATATCATTAAATTGGAATTTATTGTCTTGATGTTATTTTGGGAGGAGCTATTGAGTTGCACTTTTGCTCTGTCAAACTAATTACAAAGAGATGCCTCAGAAATATCTCAGGCCTCAAACATGATACAAATCTACAAAGAAATCAATACAAGCAATGAGATCTGATGAGGCATGTGAGGCAAAATTAGCTACTGCCAAATCTGTTGCTGAAGGTCAGGGCACGGATACTGAATTTACCATTCAACGCAGTCGGCGTATAAAATTAATGCCGGATAAATTTGCCCCTGATGACCCTTTAAGGGATCCAAAGATCAGATTCAAAGTCAATGCGTACTTCGTAATATGTGACAGAGTGATTGCAGAACTTGACTCTAGGTTTGAAGATTTCTTCACCGTTGTCAGAAAATTCTCATGCCTTCCTCCTGACCAGCTAGGTGACCATGATTCTTTCGAGGACCTTGCAGGGACCTACTGTAAGGATGTTGAAATAGAATGTGCCATAACTGAATACAAACAGTTTACCTCCCTTTTACAGGGAGCTTCTGACATACAACAAGAGTTGGTCAATGATACATCTGCACAAAAAATCTTATTATTTTTCAAAAAGAACAAACTTGATTTAGCCTACCCAAATGTGGCCATATTACTCAGGATTTTTTAAACAATCAGTGCATGCACAGCCGGTTCAGAGAGATCATTCAGTATTTGTTCAGTAAATTGAAACTGATAAAAAGTTATCTAAGGTCCACAATGGGCGACTCGGGGTTATCTATTATTAGCATAGAGAAGGCACTGGAAGAAAACATGGACTTTGACAAAATCATAGAACGTATACTCATGCGAAAAAAAGAAAGATAAAACTCTGAATAATTACTGTAATTATATTGCAGATTATTGAGGAAGTACTATAAATTTAAAATGTTTTTCCATTATTAGTGCAGTTAATTAATATGTATCAGTCAAACTTAAGCAGGGATGGATCCAGGGGGGGGGGGGGGGCGAGAATGGGAGGATGCATCCCCCCCCCCCCACCAGCCAAAAAAAAAAGCAAAACATAACAGTAAAAAAAAAAGTTTATAAAAAGCAATTTAACGTTTTCCGGCAACGATCGATTGATTCTGAGGAATCAGACCCCCCCCCCCCCCCCACAAAAAATTCTGGATCCCCCCCTGACTGTAAGCAAACTATAAGTGTAATTTCACTTGCACCTGAATATGTTTTCCTTAAAACCAAATTTTTTTATATATGTGTACATTCATTGATGTCTCCTAATATTTTCCTTATGCCCTACAACTTGTAAGTTTACTTTTAAGTTTATATTGTTTACATTTTTGAATAAACAGTGATGTGCATGAATAACCCTATATTAACATTATTATCTTTATTTTTATTTTAGTATTTATTTTTTATACAATCTACACAGTATTTTTTTATATTTTGGGGAAATACCTTGTGGGTTGCCCCCTGACAAAAATCCTGACTACGCCACTGGACAAACAGTTAAAATAGGCCTATTTACTTAATATAAATTTTCGTAAACAAACAGTTAACTCAGTTATTCAATACACTTTACATGCAAAGCCGGGTGTCTAATTTAGGCTATAAAAGTGATATTTTACTAAATTACGATTCTAATGTTAAGCATGCTTTAATTGTAGGTGGTTTCCCAAAAAAAAAAAAAAAAGTGGTCTTAAAACATGTAAAATCGAGGTTGTCTTTAAATGTGATCTTAATAGTGGGGTTCATATTGGCTAGTAGTAACAAAGCTGACCTAGCTATCATGTTCTTAACAGTTTAAATTAGACTTAAGTCAGCCTTAATAATGTCTGCCTCACGTTTTTGACAACGGAATCGTTCGAGATCACTTTTATAAAAACGGTTATATTATTGCTAATATTTTTAAATTAAATAGTATATATAACTTACCATATGCAATGATATGATGAGGAATCAGTTAGTACTGGATATAATATTCCAATCAAAACTTAATTGCGAGCAAGCAGTGGTAAGCTCACAAGTCTAGGCTAACCTTAGCAGAATTTCACTGAAGCGTTACCTATGACCTACTTTTGTCGCACTTCACCTTTTGATTGTAAACAAACTAGAAGGAGTCGGGCCATGTAAGACCCCCCAAATTAATCGCCAAATACTTAGCTACGAGGGCGCTAATAAATAATTGCTGTTCGCTACATTACCTCAGCATTAGGTTTTGCTGGAAAAGTTGCACATCAAATCTAACAAGCGAATGTCCGTCGATATTTTGATGAACTACGCATGCGTGACCAGGGTTGGTGACGTCACAAATGCAGAGCACGTGGGATCATCAAGGTGGCGGGAATCTGTCGACCAGCTCTGCTATGAGGCAGCGATCTGATCAAGATTGCCTTATAAATTCATATTATTGGTTAATAAGTTGAACAATAAAAACTTAAATTTTGACTAGACTATATTTCACAGCAAGACTCAATTCATGTATTTAAATGTGAATTTGTGAAAAGAAATGCATGAATTTCTCACAATTTTTTGAAATTACTTTAGACAATTATCATAATAAATTATTTGTGACCGTTTTCAGATTTACATAGTGAAAGTATTAGCCTGATATTAAGTTTTAATATTTTCCATGACATGCCATGCTACATTGTTTACACAAAATTTTGTAAAAAAGTCAAGAAAATGCACCAATGCAACTTGACAATTATCATAATAAATTATTTGTGACCGTTTTCAGATTTACATAGTGAAAGTATTAGCCTGATATTAAGTTTTAATATTTTCCATGACATGCCATGCTACATTGTTTACACAAAATTTTGTAAAAAAAGTCAAGAAAATGCACCAATGCAACTAGACAATTATCATAATAAATTATTTGTGACCGTTTTCAGATTTACATAGTGAAAGTATTAGCCTGATATTAAGTTTTAATATTTTCCATGACATGCCATGCTACATTGTTTACACAAAATTTTGTAAAAAAAGTCAAGAAAATGCACCAATGCAACTTGACAATTATCATAATAAATTATTTGTGACCGTTTTCAGATTTACATAGTGAAAGTATTAGCCTGATATTAAGTTTTAATATTTTCCATGACATGCCATGCTACATTGTTTACACAAAATTTTGTAAAAAAGTCAAGAAAATGCACCAATGCAAAGTCGGGCTCACATTAAGCGATTTTGTCGGCCGACACGGGGCTGGCGATTTTTGCGCCGATCTGTCACACAGTCAGTTGCCCTCTCACACTACGCAAATTTTCCTGCCGATTTTGCAACGTTGCAGATGAGTGCTTAATGAGGGTAATAAATGATGCTTCAGCAATGTGCCCCCTGTAAACCCAATTAGTATTAGCTGAAGTTAGTGAGAGTAAATTGCAATCAATAATTAAATTGCTATATAGATGTATACTCAATTTATAATTTGTTCAATTTAACTACTTTTTCAGTGCTGTTTTAGGCAACATGATGTAAAACACAGGCACCTGCAGCAAAGGTTTCCTTATTAAACATCATTTGAGCATTCATGTATCAAGCACTAATTTATTATAAATACACCGGATTTCAATCAGACTATTTTCCTTTTTTTTGGTTAAATACATGAGAATAAAATGCAAACCTCACAAATAAGACCGTGGTTAAAATAGACATACTAATAGTGAGATGTTAATAGTGTGGTTTTTAAGGCTAGGCCACTGAATAGCCTGTAAATGAATATTTTGGCAGTTTATTTGCCATAACTATTCATTCACAGTATAAAGGTTATTCATGTTCATTAAATCATCACAATGGCAGTTAAAGACAGGGAAATTATAAATATAAAACAAATACACAAAGAAGGTGCTCAGGAATGCTGTATTTTTATAATTAACACTATTTAACAATAATTTAATGTCTTCCTTCTAGACACCTGGAATTCATCATTTTACTGTTTAGCTGATTACATGACACAGGCACACAAGTGACTTATTTAGTATTATTATGTTGTGAAATTACTATTCAGTGAGAAACACTTTTTGCCTTGGCCTAGATCTTTGGCCTTGGCCTATATTCAGAAACTGCTCACTTTTTGCCTTGGCCTTCTCACCTGACTTTCTTTAACTAAAGACGTTCATCTTTAACTCACCTGAAGATGTTGGAGGAGTGCAAAACTTCAACTGGCAATTACTTGGCTTCTATACATGATAGAACAATGCGGTTTTTTACTAAATAGTTTATTTGTAACTATCATCTATATCCATTAAAGCAACACAATGAAAAAAAATACACTAATACCTAATTTATTGAGAAAGAAATACTGATGACAACCTGGGGTTTACGTTGAATCTAAAATTTGCAAGTGATATAATACAGTATTATGGCTATTCTAACTCATTGAGACCGATGTTTGTGCCTTGTAGACTACATTAATTACTCAGATTTTTACAAATTTATTGATCTATTAGAAAAACATATAATAGCATAAAATTATGGTATTATTTATTTTTTCAGGGTAGTGAGAGCCCAACATATAAAGAAAATTAGTGTCCCGAGCGTTAAATGCCCAATTATCAATGTTCTGCCCCAGCCAATAAACTTTCAATAATTGTCAAAACGAAGGGTCCGGTATGCTTGCGTTATAGGCCAATTAGAACAATTATATAATGAATTTGCGACTTCTAGAAGTGGCATATTAAATGATTGTTGAATTATGTTAAATTTATAATACATTTAGGCCTATATTCACGAGTATTAGGCCTAACCTGTACCAAAGAAATGATGGAAAAATAAAACTTACAATAGTATTAATACAGTTATTTAGAAGGTTGTTTTTATATATGGATGGTGATTGTCGGCCGATTTTCTTTGACATGCCAGACTCCTTGCGATGCCGATTTTTCTGGGAAATCGCGTTGGCGGGTCCATGCATCTTCAAGGATGAACTAGTTTATCCAAGTATGCACACTGTAGTTAGCGCGATTTCACCCTGCATGAAATTACGACAAAACCGCATAGTGTAGTCCAATCGACATGGGCCTATTTAAAACTAAAATGAGTCCATTCAATGCTGGAGGGGGAGCTGAACATTTCATTATAGCTGTGCTTTCCCGCCAGTTTTGCACTATGACGTCACCAAATTTTTGTGACGTAATCCTCCTTTACTGGAGAGCAATCTTGTGACGTCACCATTGCGAAATTCCTCGCTTCATAAAAACAGCTCAGCTTGTTTTCCAGACATTTTATGAAAAATTCAAAGAAAATGAAGGCCTTTAATTAGTAATATTTTAGCATAGATATAAATTATCAATGGTGGCTAATCGGTATATCGACAGGCGCAATGTAATTGCAATAAACTAACATCACAGTTCAGGTTCATGCATTCCCCAAGGTTTTTCAATAGGATGGTTTCAGACTGCCTCGCCGGCCCTGTCTGTTCGGGCTACCTGGCGCCAGTAGAAAGATACAAATTTGGTTAAGTATGTACCTTAAAAAATATTCACTGTAAATATATGCCTATACCATCAAAAAGCAGCCAGTAATTAAAAAAAAAAAAAAAATTAGAATGTCCCAATTAAATTTATCTAAAAAAAATCTTTTTCTGGCGCCAGTAGAAAGATAGAAATATGAAACTTTAAATTACATGTTTCAGTCTAAGATTTAGGCTATAAATGCAAAATTAGTTACCTTAAGTAATATATGTCGGTTAAAAGCTACTGTAGTTCTTTGTTTTATTGTTACCACCGACTGAATAAAGTTTTATCTTGTCTTTATCTATCTTTAACAAACATATGTCTATACTTGCATCAATAAACAAAGGCAGTAATTTGTTACACTACAACGTTTATTTGCCATAGATTACAACTGCTCAAAGGATTTTTTTTTCTTTATTTGTATACATATATATATACACATTACAGTACAGATTTTGTTGTAATGTGTGCCTTGAATTAAGTATTATTACGCCTATAACTTTCTGTATAACATATATTATGATCATTCACAGTATATACTTAATATTCTCCCACACAGGCAACAATACATTATTCAAATGAGGGTGTGAGCATGAATTTCAATGAAGTATGTTGATAAAATCATGAGTCCGTGAATAGTAAGGAAACCAGTGTTTTTTTTTTAGCTATCAAATTTCCAAGTGCCCCCATCTACGCTATAAATAAACATTGACAAACTTGGAATGCCTTAATCACCCTCATTGACATTGCTGTGCATTATGGCTTAACTACTGTGCTTACAAATTGCGAAGATTATTTGCATCATATAATAATTGCATTAGAAGATTTTTGTACCTGCCTCTCTGATGTACACCGTGTCTGACATTCCCAGTCCAAAATGCATTATTCAGAAAACTTGTTTTAATTTACATTGCAGAGTGAGGTCGTCCAGTAAGATATTAGTTAAAAAGATCCATGACATGGGTGTGCTTCACAGCGGCAGCTTTGCTTCTCATTGGTTATTGCAGTTCCTATGATAAGATAGATTCTCTTAAATTCTCTTGATGTCTGGGGTCGTTCTGACCCATTTATCATATATAAATGTATTCTCTACCTTTTATGGACCTAGAGTCCGCAATAAAGTTGACTTGACTTGTATATAGAGCCCATTTCTGACGACCAACGTTTATTAGTCATCGCCGATAAAAACCTGATGTATACTAGACAATATTTATTCATACTGAAAATATAATGCATATATAGGCCTACATTTCCACTGGTGGATCAAGCCCTGCCTCTGGAGTCAAATCGAAGCATTGATAAATGCTGTTATTATTAAAGTGTCTATCTATCTAGCTCTCTATCTATCTATCTCTCTATCTCTCTCTCTATCTATCTCTTTATCTATCTCTCTGTATATCTAGCTGTCTAGCTATCTATATATATCTATCTATATATGGAAAAATAAAGTAGAAAGTAGAACGAAAAAGAAAGAAGATTGTATAATAAATAAATAAATATATATATATTTATAGTGAAGATCATATAGTTGTTGTTCTATAGTAGTAGTAAATTTATTGGCTAAACAAAATGTATTTATAGACGCATGGGCCTAATGTAGATGATGAAATCTAATTTGGCATATAGGCTATCATAAGATGTACATACACGTGCCAAAGTTTGTTACAAGGAATTAAGTATATCATACATGTTTATATTGTGTTAAAAACTGTAATATGAACAGACTTCCTGGAATAAATGAAATCTAAAATCTATAGTATACATATAGTGAGCAAGTTAGCACAGATCATACCATACTAGCTCATACTTTCCTGATTACAACAAGAACACATGATTTGGTAAATGGATACATTTGCCACATTTATTAATTGGCATAAAGGAATGTTACATGCTTGTGTTTGTGGACACCCTTAATGGGGACCCATTAATAATAATAATGTTTGTGGACACCCTTAATGGGGACACATTAATAATAATTGGTAATACATATGGCAAGATTAAACAAGGTTATATGTGACAATTTGGGAATTTTTAAGAAAGGAAAATTTGAATTTTAAGGGGACGGTGGGAGGGAGTAGAAAGAAGCGAATGACCAGTAGCATGGGGGAGATCCTTATATACCTGGGACAACTGGATTAGCCCAGCTGGCAGTCCCTAGTGGAGGCTGCGAACATAACTTGACCCTGGTGGCCATCAAGGTATTGACTGGAATGAATGTTGCCTTGACCAAGAGGGCGTTAACCCCGTTTACGCATTAGTAAACATCATTTAATTTGTCGATCACATGAGCCTAGTCTAAGTTCTATTTACATCAGGTTTTTAATTGGGCCAGTGTATATATGATTATTGGATCATATCCTGTTATTTTTGCATAAATATAATTCATTTTACACACATTATATACCACATTTCTAAGATTTGGCATATATATAGAAACTATATTTGACTAAAAACATTGGTACCCCACAATTCGACAATTAAGAGAAAGTTATATATACTTAAGGAAGATGGAATTATTTAATAATTTAAATAATCTAATTCAGTTGAACCCCACCTTAAGAGGACCTCACTATAAAAACTACCTCACAATTAAGTATATTTAAGTGTATATATATTTTTACCTCTATTTGAAGAGCACTTCATCCTTACTGATATAAAATATACTAACCAAAATGTGAATAATTTGTATAATAATTTATTTAGCATATTAGCTCATTAGCATAATTAATTCAGTTACGTCACAATAAATTATTGATATAATGTAAATATGTAAATACCAATAAGCCCACATAGGCTAATTAAATGTCATTTTGACAGCTAGCTCCAGACAGCAGCTGTCTGAGTTGCAAATTGTATGTTTATGTTTTTTTGTATCATATTGCTCTCAATATTATGGCAGAACACTTATTGAAGAAAACAGTCAGTCCCAAGAGTTTACATACTCTTGGTTGCTAGAACATTTGGTTTATTAAAAATATTGATAGCAAATAATGTTATTTGAAGACTTTGAATGTAAAAGAAATAACTGTAGCCCTATGCCTATATATAATCTTATAGTCAAACGATGAAATTACAGAATAATTAGATGTTCATGAGCTGAGTTTACACAATTCGTTTACAGTGCTTATCTGACAAGCAGAAAAATTTCCTAAACTAAAAAAACAAAAGAATCCATCTCTCTTGTATTTTTAAGAGAATATTTCTGAAGTCAACACACAGTCTATCAGCTACATAGTTTGACCATGGAGTCACCATGGTTTGACCAATTATTTTGTTCAACTAGGTAACCTAGCAAAACGTGTCAATAATTAGGTCGATTGGGTTTATGTATTCACAATTTCACATTAATAATAGATGCAAGATTCAATAATTTATTACCAGATAATAATTACATAAATACATAACATTACCCTAAATGAATAATACTGGTACAACCATGTAGATTTATGGAAATGCATACATATTCTATGTCAACAAGTTGTTTTGCTGTATGCATAATAAAATTAATTATAGCTAGATAGATAGATAGACAGTAGATAGATAGTAGATAGATAGATACACAGATAGACAGGTAGATAGATACATAGACATACAGATAGATAGATAGACAGGTAGATAGACAGATGTATAGACATATAGATTGATAGATATATAGATAGACAGGTAGATAGATAGATAATCTAATAATACAAGTTCAACTTCTTTCAATATATTTATATAGCAGTTTAAACCATGGAATATGTTAAACAATTGATCTGTTGATCATATATACATACATGTGTGTGTGCTATATCAATTATCAGTTTCTAGGGGATGGGCTGATACCTATCCACTGACCTATATATAGGTCAGTGCACCTATCTGACCCTTCCTATATTATGCAACTATACAATGGTTACATGTGAGACATGAAGATATGTAGGTACACCCGAAGGTGTACATAACATTTGAGGGAGGACATATCTATATGTCTCACAATGTAACCATTGTGTAATTGTTTTGCACTCAACCCAACTATTTATTGTTAATTTTTTCTTTTTCATTTTTCATTAATATAAAATCACGACTAATCAAAAAATGTTTGAATTTTTAAATAATATCATGACTTCCAGCGTGGCGCTGGAGACGCCGCGTCAGGCCACGCCCACTTTATGGCTGCCTACCAATCACAGTGTGGCGTGGCTGGCTGACTGTTGTACATTAGGATTTGTACAACGGCCTACCTTATGCTAAATTTCACTGGTGGTAAAAAAAAAATATATATATTTATATAGGCCTATAATATAATCAATGACACTGACTCAAACTGAAATACCTTAAATAAATGCTCTTCTAAAGGCAGCAAAATTGTTAGAGAAATCACAATTAAGCCTCCCAGACAGATGCCTCGAATATAATGGATTGCCTGAAACTTCGGGAATATACTGACCTTAAAACTATAGCAGTAAACATTGTCACACGAGCCACGGCGCCACCATGATTGTGGTAATATGAGATTGCAGTTTCAGTGTGTGTAACATCCTAGTAGATTGGACAAGGTTCAGTATGCAGCTCTCTCTCTCTCTCTCTCGCTCTCTCTCTATTTATTGTCTGGCCCAGTTACAAGCAAGGTTAGTTCGCAGCAGCAGCAGCAGCACTGTGAAATCAATGACAGCCCCACTCCTGTAGCTAGCTTTCTGTTGGCACGCAGAGGCGTAGCCAGAAGTGATATCGTCGGGGAGGAGGGGGGGGGGGGGAGCTATACATTTTTATAAAATAATATGAAAATATAGATAGAATTAATCATATGAAAAGCATTAGACATAAGATTATCAAACTAAATTATAATGGTTATATAATTTTGCAATTAACTTGGGCTATGCCAGGGGTTTAGGACGGCCAATTGGGGGGGGGGGGGGGGGGGACCCGGTATTTTTATAATTTAGTATTCTCTAGCAAGCAGAACAAATGAACTGAAAATAGATTTTAACCCATAATATCATAATACGAATGTTATTTATGTCTGTAATATATACTTCTTTGGGGGGGGGGGGGTGCTTCGGGGTGGGAGGGGGCGGTGTAGCCCTGACCTATCTATTGTTTACAGTGTTGGCAATAACATTATAATACAGGCTTTATAACTTTTGTTAACCTAATGTAGCCCAGATGTTTGACTCACATATCATAAATTATCTATCTCACTAAATTATATTATATTCCAATCTCATTGAAAATTTAATAGTACCTTAATATAAGTTGTTGCTTACACATCCTTCTGTATATAGGCTAAGGCAACCGTTTCTGTTCGTCGCACTTCTAGCAGACCCTATATACCCACCCCACATTACCCTCTTTTTTCTCTAATTTAAATCCAAATTTATTAACTATTCAGGAACGACCTATGTCATGTATTATTCTATTATTTCTGGCTTCTGAAGCCTAAAATGTCGCATTAAAATCATTTCCTATCATTGTTATGATTAACCAAGATTTTCATGATTTGTATACCTCGAATTCATGTTGTACTGATCTATTACTTATACCTATTATTCATTCTATTGATTGTATAGAACAAAATAAAAATGTATCTCACTATCGATCATACATGTTTAAGTTGATGCAAAATGTAGTAGTAGTAAAATTTTATTTAAAGTCGTTTTAAATCACGTTGTCACATTCAATGTACAATACAAAATATATGACCCAAGTCGAAGCTTCTGTACGACATAATTGTCTTTAGCATCCGTGTAATTCTGTCAGTATCACTTATATAAGACCGTAATGGTCGGTCCAGAGCAGTTGTCTCTACTTCATGTTGTGTCTTGTCCTGTCTGTCCTGTGTGACTGTGGTATGATTGTTTGTCTTTGTGTGTTTTGCCAATAAAGGGCACTGCGGCCAACTTTACTTCAGTCTTGAGTTCTTTCTGCAGCAGACTCAATACTGAAGCAACTATATATAGCATTTTTCGCAAATATATCAAATATGATTTCCGGCGGGGGGGGGGGGGGGGGTGACAATTAAAATATGTATTGCAGGGACCACTTTGTTAAAATGTACTAGTCCATAAAGGGGGAAATCCCCCTCCCTAAATCCGCTACTGATTAACACCAAATACAGTATATGTAGGCCTACCACAGCACAAATCTTAAAACATTTTTTAACCCAACCAATTTGAGTAATGTAAAATGGACACTTCGTATAAAATTCACATGCTATTCGCCACAGCATTTTACTAATCTTAATTTGGTAGTTGCCAAGTACAAAATTGTATTACCTTAATTTTAAATTAAAGTTTATTTATACCACGCAGTGTAAAAAAGCGGAGGTGATGTGGTTGGAGCCCCGGAAGGAAGGGGTGGGGGGACATCCCCCATTATCAAAGGTTGACAAAAAAATAATATTTATAAAAAAAAATACAAATCTAACAAGAAATTTAAAGCTCTCTTTTAAAACACAATGTCTATTCAGAAAAATTCTCAGGGAAATGTCTACGTTATCCCTTGATGCTTTGTGTGAGTTCTCAGAAAGACCGGTGCACCGGACAAGTGCGCCGTCTTTCGGCAGAAATTGCTCTTCACCCGCGTTTTCTTCCGTAAGGCGGCGCTATGATCCAGTGCGAAGCACCGGCCTTTCTCATATACCTTGGCCCAGAAGTACAAAGTAGTTGTGAAGCTGCACGGTAGAAAATTAATGTTGTGCTGTAGAAAAACGTTGCTGCGCACGAAAAACGCGTTGTTGCACTGAAAATAATCGTTGTTGCACGGAAAAAAATCGTTGTTGCGCGTAAAATCACTTCACTAATGTTTCAGTTTTTTAGGCCACATAGTGATTGATAGAACATTTGTAGTTGGTTAATTCCAATTTTACCGATAAATACCAAAATGAGCTAAAATGAAATTGCTCTTATAAATGTGAAAATGTTATTTGAGTCCATTTTTGCAACTATCCAGGGTAACATATTTTAGTCTGAGAAACATGTTTGTAAACATGCTAGTAACTTTAAATGCCAGTATTTTGCAGAGAATGTAAAGATCAAAAAAGTGTATAGGTTATTTAAACTATATATTGGAATATCCAAAGAAAATTAGTATTTCAGCCCTCTGAAACTCTGTGCAGGTATATTTGGTCATGGCCAAAACGACCTTAAGGGTCCATATCAAATAATCTAGTCGTTTTGCATTCTTACTGACTTTAAAAGCTGGTATTGTGTGATAAACCAGCAACATTTGTAAATAGGTGTATATTATTGATAAACCTTGTTAAACCCACAGCCCCCCCCCCCCCCCCCCATGGCTACGCCACTGCTTGTAGCGCGCAACAACCGTTTTGTAGTGCGCAGCAACCGTTTTTTAGCGCGCAACAACCGTTTTGTAGTGCGCAGCAAACAGATTGTAATTGGCGTGCAATAACAATGAAATAGGGTGCAGGAAGTAATTTCTGTTTTGGCCACTACTTTGTACTTCTGGGCCACGGTACTCATAACCGATTTGCCGCTCCCCCAGAATCGGGGAGGGAAATGCTTCTGCGCGTCGTCTGCACACAAAGTAGTGCGATTACTACGCCTTATTTCTTTCTTCCAAGAAGCCACTCGCTGTGTAACTGGTTCAGACGCTTTCTTTTGACTTAAAACTCTACTAACGTCATGAAATTGAACAACTTTACCGTGGAATTCCACCAACTGCAGAAGGTACTATTTTCGCAAATGGCACTGAACAAGCGTTTTAACGGTGTTAAGACGCTTATTCAACGATCCATTTTACGTTATCCCTCGAGGCTTTGCGTCAGTTATCCGTTTTCTTCCGTAAGGCGGCGCTACGATCCGGTGCGAAGCACCGGCCTTTCTCATAACCGATTTGCCGCTCCCCCAAAATCGGGGAAATGTTTCCGCGCGTCGTCTGCATACAAAATAGTGCGATTACTAGGCCGTATTCTTTTCTTCCAAGAAGCCACTCACTGTAAAATTAATTCAGATGATTTCTTTTGACTTTAACTCTACTAACGTCATGAAATTGAACAACTTTACCGTGGGATTCCACCTACTGCAGAAGATACTATTTTCGTGAAAAGCACTGAACAAGCGTTCTAACGAAATAAATGGAACTGAACAAGCGTTGTAACGGCGTTGCGACGCTTATTCAACGATCAATTTTTTACTTTATCCCTTGATGCTTCGCGTGAGTTCTCAGAAAGACCGGTGCTACGCACCGGACAAGCGCCGTCTTTCGGCAGAAATTGCTCTTCACCCGGCTCCACATTGCCCCTGGCGGTGGACCCGAGAACCAGGCTATAAGATGACATCACTACACGTACCATTGTTGCATGGATTACGTCACAATATAGAGGACGTCATCAAACAATACTCATCTGCTAAGGTGTCAGTGACCTCTCGTGGTACTTTTTCTCCCCATTAATATTTTAACCGAACTCCAACCAGTTAATTAACAAAGCATTTTTTAATGTTTTTTTTTTTTTTCGATGCTAAAAGGTTAATCATTTTGAAAATGAATAAGGATTGGTTTACAATTGGAAAAATCAGTTTTAATGGTAAGGAATGATTCTTTATTCATGCATATTAAAACATACAATGAATGAAACATACAATGAATGAATTTACAATAAAATATATCACAATTTTGGCATATTGGCCTATATATCTATTTATACATACAAAATTAAAAACCAAGTTCTCCGAAACCCACAAAAAAGGGAAACCTAACCATTCGACGGTTAATAATCATTAGTACAAAATGCATGAGCAAAAATATCTGTGCATCAATTCAACTCAAAATATTTTGCTCCCCTCCCCCCTCAACACAAATTTAACGGAAAACAATATCAAAATTTTTTTTTTTTATATCACTTTTCTACTTTCCTATTCAAATTAATTTCTTTTCCATTATAATACACGGAAGAGGAATGAAATGAATATATATATATATAAACATTCTAGCCTTCCTTCGTGAACGTGTTTTCTTGATCCTATAATGTAATCTAGCTGTCTTAGCGAGTTAGTGTACCCAATTCCGGGAGGTCCTAATTCTGTGAAAACCTGCAACCTTAATCCACCAGTGCTTAAATTCAACTTTCACTGTCATTGCATCACTACAAATCAAAATATAATTATTTTGTTTGTTTACGTGCCTTGGGCACCAGTTGTTTATTGGTGTTAAGGGTAATCGCGGAATTAGGTACACCTATTCAAAATTTTTTACCGTGGTATATGACAAAATAAAAGTCTCCTGTGTGTCTGTCTATAATCAAAAATATTTGTTCTTCGTTTCAACTCTAAGTATTTTGCCCCCACCTCTCCAACACATTTTCACTAGAAAATAATAGAAATCAACGTTTTTACATTCCACTCATAATTTCCTATTCAGATTATTTTTCATATCAATACTCAGGAAATGAATACTTAACATCACAGATTTTCATCATTATACAGGAGAAGCCTTTTTAACGATTTTTACGATCAGGGCCATAGCTTGCCGGGGCAGGGGGGCAACTGCCCCTCCCCCCCCCCCCCCTCCATTAGAATTTTGCAAAATATAGTGACCTCTGGTTACCAAAATTAACATCAGAAGTGTGTCTTTTGACCTTACTGCCCCCCCCCCCCCCCCATGACTTTTCCCAGGCTACGGCCCTGACCATAGTAGCACAACTGTTTACAAATTTATACACAGTATAAACCTAAACATCCTCATTACCATGACAACACAACAGCTGCCACAGAATATTGCGTAATATAATTTGTAATGCTGCACAAATATGTTAATTAACATGATTTAAGTTAACTACACACCCTTTGTTCCGCAGATACAGCTTCCGTAGTAAATCCATTTTCACAACACATAATTATATGAAAAGTGTGTTAATAAATTCCTAATATATATTTTCTTTTTTCAATTCAAACGGGTAAAGTTTTGCTTGCAGTCTTTGACGCAGCCACATAAAATATTTTCGAGAAAAATTTTAGTCCTGTCTGGCCACCAGGAACGTAGCTGATGATGTACCTACAATAAAAAAAGGTACTCTTTTAATCGAAACCATACATTTTATACATTTGTGTAGCGCCTGTTTCAGAAAGAACTCTGGTCACTGGCATCACACCCGTTATAATGACTCATATAATCTTTGTGTAGTCTCGTTCCACATTTTTGTTTTTGTTTTTTTAAATAGGTTCAAATTATGTAACAATAAATAGAAAATGTTCCATATAAAAGTGTGAAGTGGGGACGAACCTGAAGATTTTCAGACACAACGACCCAACCTCGCCTTTTTATTTTTAATACCTCCCCTACCCCATTTTCACGACGTCAAATTGTCGCTCGCTTGAGCGACACTTTTGACTCCTTGAGCTGGACTTGAGAAGGATTGCAACCATCACCATCTATAATACCAGCTGGCAATAGTCATTGCTGGGCCAGTGGATAGACTTGCAGGTGCTGTCCTCTGGTGGACAATATCAGTGTTTAATCCAGTCAGACGCCAGAAGACGCAATGAGTCATTTTTTAAATATGGCAGTGCTTTCTAAGGCTTTCTCTGATTGTGTTATAAGTTTGTTTCATCCAACCGTAAAGGAGATGTATAACCACACAAATTAGGGCCATTCAAAAGTCGCTGTGCCAGCTCCATGTCAACGGAAAAATGCCCCTACCTACCTCTTTTTTTAAAAATTAAGATATTCAGAAAATACTGATCAACCACTGCACCCCTCCATCCCCTCTTTTTTTCTGTTAGAGACCCCCCCCCCCCCCCCCCATCCCCCGCTTTTTCAAATTCATCTAGTCTGCCCCCACCCCACACTTTTAAATGGAATAGCCCTAAGCTTACCATAGTAATGCGATAATTTGTGCCACGGCACATAAAACTGTGAGGGGTGTGCTTTTCAGCTGAAATGGTAAATATCACACAAAATTAAGTGAATTTCTGCAGTAAATAAATTACAACCGTAATTTAAAATCAAAATATTGATCAAATAAATTGTAATACAGTCCAGCTCAAAGTTTACATACACTTAAGCATGATGTCATAAATGAATTTGTGAATAAAACCATTAAAGTGCAAAATATGTTGCCAAACCTTATATAGAAATAAGGAAAATTCGAATTATCATCGATAAAAGATGCGCAAATTGACGTGTACTGTATATTTCTGCTCAGGTGTCGTACGTAAACTTTTTTGGCTGACTGTTATCTGATGATTTACTCACCCACATAGAGAAATATAAAGTTGCGAACATCGTTCCAAAATACGCCGCAGAAAACGGCAGGCGCTCACCGGAACATAAATGTTTTATGTGATTGGTTGGACCCCATAGAAGGGAAAAACTGAAACCAATGCAAGAATTATATTGATTTATAATTAGCACAATTTCTCAAGTCGGATATGATAGATCATATTCAAAGATCAGCCATTTCTGCAATTATAGTCTCTTTTAATGTACAATTGCTGGTCAGAAGATGTAGAAATTAACACATAGCTAATCAATAGTGGATTTTCACAGAAGATTCTCTATATTTCCACCAGGTGGCTATGACAATACTGCAATTCTATTGGCTGAAAAAGTTCTGCCCTTGGCTGTGATTGGCTGAAGCAAAGTGCATCCTAGCAGCAGTAATTTTAGTGCATTTTAACGTATATTTGACATCTTATCATTCAATTGATTTCCACTTTTTCCCTGAGAAAATTGTATTTATGGAATCAGTTAGTTATAATCTACTGTGTCTAAAAATCAAAACAAGCAATAAGAGGAGATGAAAGACTTATGTCCTTCTGAATTCAGGGCTGCTCAGTGAAAAGACTCTATTCCTATACTCCACTTAGGATAGTTTTCCCATCTCAGTGGAATATAACCAACGAAAATGTTGGTCAACTCCCTCCTGAGTGCAAACTGTACTTTAATTGCTCAATAACCGCAGTTAAACAAATCAAACAATCAGACAAATTAGTAAATATGCCTAATGGAGTAACAGTATGTCATATCCCTCATAGTCGGGAGTTCATTAACATTTGTGTTGATTATATCTCTTTGACTTCGGCGTTAGGACATAACCAACAAAAATGTTAGTTAACTCCCGACTATGAGGGATATAACAATTACATAATCAACCAAATTTTATTCCTAGCACCAGAGCAATAAATAATATGACTCATTTTCTAGTTAAGACCAGACTAGTTTAAAATTAGACAAGTTAAAAACGTTCACAAAAAACAGGTATTTCACATTATGGGTGTTTAACAAATTATATTGTATTTATCAATTTCATAAATTCATGCTTACCTAGATATTATACACAGACTCCCTAGAGTATACAATAATGCAAATTTCCTCGCTTTGAGAACTAGGAACGGCAAATACAGACTGGCCTGGAAAAAATGAATAAAATTTAGTTAATTTAAATAAAATGACAAAACTTCGAAATGAATCAATTGATATCATACAATAGTATAGTCAAGTACTAATGGCTAAATTACTATAAAAGACATTCATATTACGACAAATTACAAAGTGCGCAAATTACACACTGGTATTATAACTATGCGTAAGACGTTACGATGCATGTAAACGATGAGTATAAATTGTCTTGTTTCTTTAAATAGATTGAATACGCGCTACAATATTTGAGCTTACCAAAGAAAAGCAAAAGGTTCCTAATAGCAGGCATGCCACAAATCCTAACACTCTTTGCTTCTTACTCTGAAAAAGAAACAGGGTTGATTTTAAAAAAAATTAAACTTTTTTAAAATTTAAATCAGATTTTTTTTTAATGATGCAATTAGGGCTCAGGTACTGTCTATTATGAGCCATTTTTCAAGCATTCCTTCTTAAACTTACTGAATTGTGCTCTTAAAATGACCATGATGACAGAACTTTGATTTTGAAATAATCAACTTAAAAAAATCCCGTTATATTCAAATAAATCATGTTTTGAGTCGTAAAATTTGTTTTGGCCTTGATTTAAATCATTTTTTAAAGCGCTTGATTTAAATCTGCCAAATCTGAAAAGAGAATCGACAAAACGGTAAAAATTGTAACTAGTTTGGAAATTACGTCATACTTCGAAGATTAACAACGAAAAAAGTTCATGAGATAAGGCCATTCATTTTCGCCTGATTGCTAATTGAGTCAAACTTCCCTGCAAATTGCAATTAGCAAGAATCACAGAGGTAAACCATTGGACCACAGCATAAAAAATTTAATTGTTGGTGACCAATATTTGTTTGTCCTGACAGCCAGATAATCACTTATTCTCAGCACTGCCCGCAATGCCTAGCGCAAATCCGTGTGGCAAAAAGACCTATGGCTAAAGGTTAAAAATTGTATTGATATTTTGGTTAAGACTATTTCGTGCTAGGATTTTCTATACATTCATCAATTAATCAAAGAAACAAACTAAATTTACATCGTAAATCAACTGGTTAGACTGAGATACGATACACAACAAATAACAGAGCCATCTTTTGCATTATATTACAGATACGTGTCCATCTGAAAATCTCAGTTGAGTCTGTTGCTTAATAGTATCTTTTTATTTTTATAAACTGCAGTGTTCTAGCTAGGCCATTTGAGCATGCGCCATGCCCGACCCCCCTTGTGCCATGCCCGATTTTGTCAGCTCCATGCCCGAAATTTAGTGAAAACCCTTTTTCTTTATTTTAGGTGCGTCTTTTGATGAATCACTACGTCTGATTGGCTGAACGGCCGTTAAAATAATTGTCTTGTGATTCCTTGCTTCGACCACTTTCATAGTTGTTTACAAATCATATATACATAAAGAAAGATTTGAACATAGTGTGGAAAGGGTCGAAGCACTAATGTGATTTCAGGTAAAGAGTTTCCAGTGAGGCATACAGACTTTGATCCTCCAAATGAGTCCAATGTACATTACTAATTAAACTAATACATTGAATCTTTCAAAATTTTCTTTTCTTATTGTTTTTGTTTTTTGTTGTGTGACTCAATTTAGGAGGGGGAGGGGCAACATAGTAATCCAGAACACCCTGATAAATAATTGACTAATACCGGACAACACAACAAGCTACAACACATGACCATGATTCATGTTTACATTTAAATGGTATCCATACAAACCAGATTTGGCAGAAGTGGATCTTTTTGAGCCTCCGTGAACCAACCATTCCCACTGTCATCCACATTTTCCCCTCCTCCGCCTTTACCAAACCATCCAAATGACTTAGAAGTGGTTGTTGGTGTGTTACTAGCCGCTGGAGGCGAGTTATTTGACGATCTTGACAGGTAATTTTGGAGATCTTGACTCAACGACGACATTTTGGTTGCTGTAATACGCGGATCGGCATTAGCCCTGCCGGAACGTGCAAACCAAACGAAATATGTGGACCGAGCGGACCGACCACTTGTGGGTTGACTTTTGTTGATCAAAGCCTGCTTCGTTGATTAAATGCAATGAAACTTACTTTACTATGAATCTCTATCATAACTTGGTCATTTCTAGTCCGATTTTCAAAATTTAAAGTTCCTAGTAATTGCCGAAAAATCCTCTTTCTATATAGGAGACAGCATTTAACAATTCTTAAGACGCAGTATTACGTATTTAGCGCTACGCAATAATATCCATATTTTTGATAATAAAATATTTAATTAATAAAAAATGTGTTTGTTTTCTTTCGAACTAATGAATATTAATGAAATGTATATGTTCCTAAATGATCTGGGAATTTATATAGAGAAAAATGTTTATCCAGACAAAGTAAGATTTAGATTTTTAGAACTAGGCAAAGGACAATATAGGTCACTGACAATCACAAAAAAACGTTCTGACATTATTTCTATAATTATGTATTTATTGCAATCCTACAAGACGTTATCTGTCATTATACTTCAAAAGGTAGCATATTCTGTCATTATAATTCAAAAGGTAGCATAATCCATTTATTATTTCATCATGGGATCAATTGCAATTAATGCAACAATTGCAATTAATGCAACACAGGGGTGGAGACTTGTAGTCTGTCAATAAAAAAAAATACCCCTCTTCTCATTGGTTCATTTTTTTTTGGGGTGGAAGTTGATTGCAATTAACTCTACAGAAATCAAATAAATTGAGAGGATGGGGTTAACATTATCATTCACATTGTATACTCTGAAAAATACATATATAATATAGATCAGTATATAAAAATATATATAAATTATTCAAGCGGACTTACAAGGTCAGGCATAGGCACAGGGTCTTCACTGATCTCATCTTCATCTTCATCATTTGATCAAATCTTGAGGAGTCTAGGGATTCCTTTCGAGAACACCTTGCCTCGACAGTATTAGAACAGCCATCTTATGACACCACTGATTCATCAATGACAGAGACCAGACAAGATGTTGATTCAAGTAGTGATTCTGACCTCTCAGATGACAACTTCACAGATGATGAAGATGAAGATGAGATCAGTGAAGACCCTGTGCCTATGCCTGACCTTGTAAGTCCGCTTGGATAATTTATATATATTTTTATATACTGATCTATATTATATATGTATTTTATATCTATATATATAGGCCCTATTTATTTCTAAATGTGTATTGATTATTGCAGCCTGAGGAAGATACCTTCGTGTACCACCATGAGCCTCAACCACAGCAACCACCTGAGAGATGGGTGAAAATAGATAAAGGATCGCAAAAGGGGAAACCCAAAATGGTTGAAGATGACAAGTATGTATATTATAATATGTATTTAATAAGAATTCAAACTCAACATAAACTTTGTTTAACTCATTGACTGTCCTGTAGAGATTTTAAAATTAAAGCAGAGTCCGTACAGCCCGCATTTTACAATACCACTACAATGGCGGTCCGCCCGTGAACCGGCGTGTACCGCGTTTTATGTACTCTCGTAGGCTCGCAGTTTGCAGGGTGGTTTCAAGTTTTTCGTTGTTTGCAAAGCAAATTAAGAAGACAGCAGCCATGCCTAGTGCACTTCTTTTGTTGAGTGAGGGGGCGGAGGAAATGGAGACGGTCATTGCGGCAGACGTCATGAGGAGGGGAGAGGTAAAAATGGGTGTTTTGGTGCAGCTCTGGCAGATTTCAAGGTCTTGTGGATGCAGATTAGACTTTTGGGTGGGCAGGGGAGTTGACAGTACTGATACTAAAATTAATTAATAATGTAATGCACAAAATAATAATTAGTTTGTGCACTAATTGCAAAGCCTTCGCAATGTTTAGTTGACATGTGCATGTCAGTATTCTAGCTAGGATTTGAATTGAGCATGGCACACAAAGATATTAGGGCACCTAAATATTGGACACTGCATGTATTTTGATGAATCGTCATGTCTGATTGGCTGAAAGGCTCTTGCAAATTCTTTTGAATTAGTATTCCAAGGGGCGACCACTTTCGAGTCATTATACAATAACAGAGAATTTTTGGAAATATTGTGGAAGACTTAGTATTCGAAGCACGAATCCATGCAATTTCAGGTACAGTTTTGTTAGTGGGTCTTGGGGGAGGGGGGGGGGGGGGGACTAAAAATTAAATGTGCAAAATTCCCATTCATATTCTATAGGACTTAACCCAAGGTTTAATTGTCTTCTTTCATGAACCATGCTACGGCCTCAAATTATTGACCCTCTTTCTTCAAGTCTTGTGTATCTGATATACTGTATTCAGAATGAAAGTATTTTGCATTCTTTCCAACTACACTGGTACTACAGTGTCATGTTTTTAAATTTTATTTCAGATAGATGTGACTGTAGCTGGATTGGCTGGCAAGGACCCGGTCACATGCAGCCGTAACGTGAAGGTGGTGCCAGATGTTGCTTTGGCCGATGTCGCTGGACAATCTTTTGATGCTGTTGTTTTGCCCGGTGGAGCTAAAGGGGCCCAGAACTTAGCTGAGGTAGATGATTACTTAGTGCTCTCATTTGTGTAATAATTAATTGGCTAATTGTAAACATATTTCTCATGCTTGTAGTATGATTCTTAAAACTTTCTCCTATATGATTTTAATGTCGACATGAAAATGTGTAGTAAAAAGCAATTTTTATAATGATGTTGGCAGATTAATTTAGTGTACCTAATTCAACAAATACCGCAACCCTGAAAAACAGCGGGGTGCTGATGCCTATCAATTAACAAATTACAGTACATAAAATGGATGTTTTTAGTTTAGGCAGTCACAGTGATGCTTAAAAAAATATACTAAATTCAATAATCAGGCAATTGCGCCCCTAGTCTTGATATCTTCTTAATATTGTCCTATATTTTTTACAGTCAGCGGAAGTCGGAAAAATTTTACAGAATTTTGAGAAGGAGGGGAAGCTGATTGCCTGTGTTTGCGCAGGTAGGAGTGCTGTCATTTTATAGTATACTTAAAGTTTAAAAAAATATAAAAAGATGTTGTTTCCTTGCTCTGCATTAATAGACCCTGATGCAAAAGTTAGGGTCAACGTCAGTTGTTTCAAAAGAGGGGTTGCAGAACTACTTTTGACTGTCTTGCAATCTAACTTCAAAAGGAAAACCCATACTTTACAATTGAATTCTTGCTTCTTCAAAGCTTAGTATATATAACTGTTTATCTGAACCATTGATCAAATTCTGCGAGTAGGAGCTGACGCAAAGTTACCAAAGATGATTTTGTGTGAGCAGCTAGTCACTCGCGTGGCCTATTTCAAATTGCAATCCCTGCAAAAATGATACAAAATTCAAATATTTTGGCTGAATAGCTGAGCCTTTATCAGGGTCTTGTGATCACATTCATATTCAAATGTTGCTAATTTAAGCTCTGAGGGATGGAAATCAGACATTATTTTGGTAGTCTCACATGCTTCAGTTGTTTTGATTGCTTTATTTTCAGGTCCCACTGCTCTTGTTAGTCATGGGATTCTAAAAGGAAAGAAAGTGACGTCCCATCCATCTGTGAAAGACAAAATGGTTCAAGCAGGTTGGTTGATGTTAAAATTATCGAGATAAATTGCTGAATTAGATTATATTCATATCCTTAGTGAACAGTGTTTTTTTAAATGTAACTGAAACTTAGTAAAAGCCCAGATACTATGATTTAACATTTGCTCAACATAGTCGGGAGATCACGCCAATGTTGGGTGACCCACTATGTCGTCTGGCAATTTGATGTCTCAAAATATATTTAAGCAATTTTTGTAAATTGATTTGAACCCCATAATTAAGATCCCGTGATACTATGACTGTGCCGCTTATGAAAACCGTTACGCTGAGTCTCGAAATTCTTATAACAATGTAACATGTTATAAAATCAAATCCATCCTTCGATATTTATCTCAGATGTAATAGCATATTGTGCTAATATTCTATTTCGCCTGTCCGAGTTT
Source organism: Alitta virens (assembly GCA_932294295.1). Classification (NCBI taxonomy): domain Eukaryota; kingdom Metazoa; phylum Annelida; class Polychaeta; order Phyllodocida; family Nereididae; genus Alitta; species Alitta virens. The sequence goes on along the minus strand of OW028578.1, from coordinate 9,576,435 downwards.
AAATAAAAGCTCAAATTTGAATCATGCATGCAGTATCATCGTTTTAAAAAATACTTTCAGGTTATGCGTATCAAGAAGAGAGAGTTGTTGTGGACGGAAATCTGATCACCAGCCGAGCCCCAGGTACAAGCATGGAATGGGCGCTCGCTATCGTAGAACACTTGCAAGGAAAAGAGAAGAGAGACAGCTTGGTGCCTCCTTTGGTTATGAAGGAATGAACTAAAGTCTCGAATTTGTGATATGATGTTCAACGGTGATTTACATGGATTAGTTTTTTGTTGTAGACTTGGTCAACAAAATGCAATTTACGTTGTCAATTACTAAAAGAGAGCAGTGATTTAATCACCTAAGTCGTCATTAAGTTGGTTTGTAAATGTTATTAAAATGCTGCTATTGAACTGAAGTTCATGACTAACATTTAATAAGGCTTAAATTTGGTTAGTTCGAATTTGTATTTTTCCAGTACATGTAAAATGTTTGAACGTTTATCAAATTTCAAACAATTGCCTTAATTGCTGGGTATATGTAGTCATTACCAAAAGTTTCTACACATAAAATGTGCAAGGAGTGATGATTTAGAAAGTCATGTTAAATGCCACTACTACAGAATGAAAGAATGTAATTCCTAAGTTTTCCAACAGGGGAGACATTCGATCTGTCAGATACTAGCGACACCTTGTGGAGAATGGTAGAAACAATCTGTCTGTATGATACCTCTGAAAAGTGTTAATATATTAATCATCATGGATTATATGATTACTGAATTCTCAGAAAATTTTTTATTCTTGTGGTGCACATACAATTTAAGATATACAAACCCTTTTATGTTATTTCCATTTTGATAATTATAACTGTTACGTGCTTTGCTAATTATTATGTGCCATATAAACAAAATATTTCCGAATTTGTTTGTTATTTGGTGTTATTAAAAAAGGTTACAGTTCCTTAAGTTGCCTGCTATCTTAGGTGTTTTTTGCCGTTAATTTTAAGTGTTTCATTGTTTTTTGTTGTTGTCCATTACCTTACTTTAATCTGTTAATTAAAATACAAGAAATTATAAAGGGTTTTGCTTTTGTACTAAGTTGTCTCAAGATCTCATCAATTATCATTGATTATGGGGAAAAAATAAAGTCACACGTACTGCAGTGACACTTGATAGTCATATAATGACATAAATATAATTAAGTCGGTGTCTAGAATTTGCCAAAAGTATTAACCGAAGAGATCATCTGTTTACAAATGTGAAGGTTGATTGTGTTAGCATATAAATAAACCGTGTTGGATTTAAAATAATTTTTGACGATTTGTTATTAGTTTAGTTCAAGAGGTGTCACTTCCAGATTGTGTACCTACAGTCAAACCTAGCTGCTGTCATGGTCAGCTGTAATACAATGGTCATTTGCTGTCAACAAACATTATATTGCAACTCGCCCTAACTTAATTTGAATGATTTACCGTTTTATTAAACAGCTTTCTGTTTAAAACAACGGTCATTCTCTTGGGTGTCCACTTAACATAGGTTTGACTGGAGTCTGAGGGTGGACCTGAACATTTTTGGACATCCCCTCAGCGCAGACACTAGTTCTAATTGTGCGGCATCACTGCATTAGTTTTTGTTAGTGGTGTTAATTGAATTTTGTTGCGATACTTGAATGGTGTAACCAATTTGAATGGAGACTTCTAAAGTGGTTCTAGTATTGATCAAAGTTCTGTTTTAAATTGCTGCATGCAGGAAATTTAACGGAGGCATGATTAACACAATTCAATACTAAGTAAGCGGTTAACAATTGAAATATCTGATAGGAAATTGCGCGAATTGAATGCCAACACTGTACAGGGCTTTTCAGTTTTGACGTTTATGCAGAGGTGAGAGATTTTTGGTTGGGATTTATTGAAAAAAAAGGGAGGGACTTGCTCAGTTGTAGAGGGGAAGAAAGACATAATTTGGCATCAAACAACCTTGTGACCTCATATAATTGTGCCAATTAGATTAACTTTTAGATTAAAAATTAGATTTTTTTTTTTATTGTAAAGAATTTTTACTTCTCATGCTTATGTTATAATGTTAGCAAAGTTTGCAAAGTAACACACCTCAAATTTTGCTCAATCAAATTTCATCGCTATCTCAGTGTAGATATTTGTTATTTGCTCGATTAATTATTATGTCACAGTAGGTCAAGCTGATGTCACGGTGTTACTATTACTAAATGCTCTGAAACAAATTTAAATGAACTTTTATTTTGAAAGGGTTATTTTAAGTCCAATCATTTTATTGCATCATTTTTTTATAAAAGCTTCTGAAACAATTGATTTATAACTTAGAAAATAGTATGTATACTTATTCTTTTAATAGAAAAAAGTAATGAAATATTAATATTAGACACCAAATGAACATATATGATGAAGTAACTTTATTTGAACTTTCCCAGGATGCAATACTCAAAATGGTGGCATAATAAACAAATCCTCTTTGCTACTGCATTTGTAAATAGACTTGTTGTGACTTGGCACAGATTATGGTAGCCAGACACTCTACATATGCAAATAGGTGTGATCAATGATTTTAAAAATTTTTGTGTGCTGCCATTTGTGATTCATTAATTTAATTGGCATATTTTTTCGAGCTGAAATTTAAAGTAAAAAACTTTGTTTATCAATTCACCATTCATTACTATTGGCAACTGTTATTGAGCCAATCCAGTGGTATATTGATCTCCACCCAACAACAGGCAGGTCGATATTGATTTCAGCCGTTCGAAATGTTTGCCAAGTAATGCCTGCCGTTTCTGTTGAGTTGTTCTCAAGTCTTGTGTATCAATAACTGAGCTGTAAACTAGTGTTGCTCGCTGCTAATGCCTAATAGGTAGCCATTATGAGGTAGGTGTGGGCAGAATATTAATTATATTAATGTGTCAGTGTCATGGTTTTTTGCCACAGTATGTACATGTCATGTTTACTGTATTATTTCTTCAGTAATATAGCATAATCTTTTTCGAAATATTTTATGGTATTTTAAAGTAAAGCGAACATATTAAATTGTTGAATATTAGATTATGTAGATTTACAAGCAAAATATATAATATACATGTGTTGTATAATGATCAATATAATGTATATTATCATTTGACTCAACTGTATGAATTCTGGCATTGTCTAACATCCAAAAAAGGGTGTATATAGATATGATTAGATATATTTGATTAGAGAATAAGTCTTGCGGGTATAATAGCATGCAAGTTTTGTTTGGTATAGGTGATTGGGTACTTTGGTGTCTCGCTGTAGTTGTGTGATTGTATTGGAGTTCTCTTTGTTAGATTTAATTGATTTTCTTCCGCATTTGTTTCCAGATTAGACGTTCAGACCAATAAACTGCAGCAGTCGACTTGATGTGACCAACTTTATTGAAATCATGGAGGAAGAAGTTTTGCCCGAAGCCTTATCTAGCGCCCGCGATGGACCAGCGGGGAAAATCACAAAGTGCATGTTAGACTCCATGAAAGAAGATTCATTATGCGGTGATAATACACCAGAGGGCGACACCAACGAGCCAGAAAACCCACAAGAAACTGACGTCACAATTTCAAATGATGTCATACCTGAACCGTCCGAAGAGGTTTTGTTGAGTGCCAGAGATGGTCCTGCTGGGCAGATTGCCAAATTGATGCTAGTAGAAAGAACGAGATTATCCGCTGAGACATATGTGATAGAGACGGAACTGAATACGGACACAGACCTTTCCAGATTGATGACCCCAACGCCTACCTCGACTGAAGTCGGAGAAGCCTTGGTCTCGGAAGTGATGGATAAGGTAAATCAATTCTTGTTATTTATGGACAAACTGAAATGAGCTTGTGTCAAAAATGACGTGACATGAATTGTACTACCAACCATGGCGTTTGCTTAAGCTTGCACTGGTCACCAACTGTAAAACGAATTTACTTGAATCCATTCTGAAAAGGTCACCACGACAGATTTAGTTTTAACTTTCGAGTTGCTATATATACAAAATAAAAATCGTTATGTAAGGTTTGCTGTTAATGACATTTATTCTTTGATTAGAAAATTCTAGGTTATTCTAATATATTCTTTTTGCTATCTCAGGTCAAGGCTGACCTACAAGCTGCTAGTTTCCGTGGAAACCGTGAAGACTTAGCTGAGCTATCAGGGTCAGTTGGAAGCGAGGACAATTTTGTTGGTCGGGCATTAGGAGACTTCTCTATTGGACAATCCAATGAAACAGGAGAAGGTGAAGAAATAGTCACAGAAGTCGTTGAAGAGGTAGTGGAGCTAAATGAAAATATCATGGAACCATCTTTTATTGAAGTAGACAGAGTGGAGGCGACTGAAGAAATTGTTGAAGAACTCAGAATGATGGACCAAGAAATTTATCGAAGTATAAACGTTGAAAATATCATTGAAAAAGTTGATGTTGATGGTGATGGTGATATTCAGCCTAGAACAAGTATTGCCGGAACCATTGATATTGAAATTGAGAACAGTCCGTCCGTTACCAATGGCAACGAAATTCCAGATGAACCAACAGTGGAAGATGGAGCTGTGCCTTCCGAATTAAGATTAAGTGACAATGAAGATGGTGATGATGTTGAAATGCCTGATAAAGTTGTTAAAAGGGATTTTCTTGACGCGAGTGCGGAATGTGAGAATGAGGAAGTTGCCGAAGAGAAAGAAATGGAGGAAGAAGCAACTGAGGTTCAAGAAGAAGAAGAAAGAGAAGAGAGAGTAATGGAAGAATTGTTGCCAGTAATTGAACAGAGTGATGGTAAGTTGATTGACTGACTGACTGACTGTCTGATTAATGATTGAATGATGGATGATTGGTTAGTTGATTGATTGAGTGGTTGGTTGAATGATTGATTGACATAGACATCAATTTATGTAATTTATATACTTAATAGTGTGTGGAAAAGATAGTCCAGAATGATTGATTGAATGATTGAGTTGAGGAGGCAGTGGAAATGATAGATACATAGCTACATAGATAGATACATAGATGGATACATCGATACATAGATACATAGATCTGTTGAATGATTAGTTAGAGGATGCTAACTTTGAGAGGTTGATATTGACTGCTTGATTGCTTGATTGATTAATTAACTAATTGATTGATTGAACAGACTGGAGGATGTAAGATTGCTTGGTGGTTGAGTGATTTTACTCAATAGATTGTGTTGCGACTGAGGCAATTTGTTACATCAAGAAATTTGTTTTATTCAATTCCAGTTGAACAGGAGGCAGTTCCGGATATACTGGTCCCCCCTGTAAACTTGGAAAAGGCTGGTAAGATTATTTCATTCATTATGGATTAGTTGCTTGACTATATTGATTAATGATTAATCATTCCATAATTGGTCATTAGATAGTCTAATGTGTGCTGCCATTTGTTGTGTGAGGTAGCTCTAAGAAGTACCGTTCAGGAAAATCTATGGGAAGACTTAGAGAGAGATTTCTTCCTTTGAATAATGTTTGGGATATATGCATACATGTGACAGTCAGTTTTCAATGGGGTGTTTTATGTCATTTCGCCTTGGAAATTAGTTTGCATATCTGAAAATTCTGAATGGCATAAGTGTTTAATAATATTAAAGTGTATTTTAATTGGCTATTTTTAATTTGATGATTAATCGTAATGTCTTCAAGCGTACAGAGGGAGTCTGAATGTGCCGTTATTGTCGGATCTATGAGCTGCTGGTCTTTTGACTTAGTCAGCTTACATGACCAGATGTCAGACATAATGATGACATGATAATATGCTTTATTTTGCTAGTTGAAGTCCCAGCATGTCATATATTTACAGAAGAGGCAGCTGAGGAAGTTACAGATCTCGAACAGACGATTGAGCAAATAAACAGGCCAGGACGAAGATTGAGTGTGGCCGCTGAAGATACTGTTAAAGTGGCGATGTTGGAGGAGACTGTCGCTGCTTTGAGAAAGGTATACATCGTGTAAATGCTCTTTATTAAATATTGACATACCATTACTTTAAGAGAAGAAAATCAGCTTTACAGATTACAGAACCCTTTGGTGGCCATCTTGGACGCCATCTTGAATGACGTCATAAAAAAAATGGCAAAAATATTTTCAAACCACAGGTCTAAAGGATGCAAATTATGTATGATGCACTCTTCATCAAAAAGTTATAAAACCCTCTTTCATGTTTTGCGCAGAGTCTGGAAGAATCTGAAGAAAAGATTACTTCTAAAGAGGAAGAAATCAAGTCCAAATCTGACGAATTGGAATCTGCTAAGGTGAATGATAATAGTAAATACACTAATGTGATCCTACTGTTTGCATTATTTGCTGTCAGCAAGCAAATATACTAAAGATATTTTGTAATCCTTGAGTGTAAATGGCCTTATCGATTTACAGTCAATTAAACCTGCTGTAAATGGACACTTCTGAATCATTCGAATTGAGTTATTGTATGTTTGGTCGCTTGACGCAATTTTGACTGTAAATTGTGTATAAATTGCGGTCAATAAAATTCTATATATATATATAAAGGTCATCCGTCTTATGTTAAAATAATCCTTAAATAATCTCTGTTTATGTTGTGTTGCAGACAAACATGGAGGATAAGTTTAAACGCTATGAAATCCAACTTTCTGAAGTGATGGGGCAATTACGGCAGTTGAAAGATACTTCTTTAGTAAAGAGATCGTGTGAAGATGACACAGAAATAAAGGTGAAAACTTGTAAAAACTTGTTAAAATGATTTGACAGTAGTTCACCCTTGGTGCAAATTTTACTGATTTTATTGATTTTTCTGGCCAGGGAGGGGGACGGTTTTAATAGAATTATTAATTTCAGTCCAAGTAACTTGAAGCTCCACTCATGCTGAGGTTTTTTTTGCACCTCTATCAAGACTGAATTTTTGAAGCAAAAGAGCATTAAATATTGATGTTCCTCTGTATGGAAGACTGATAATTTTTTTCAGGAAATTATTTTATTTCTCATGGAAGATTATTCATATTTTTGTTAGGTAAAGCTGGAGACTGACATTAAAACCTATCGAGATCAAATCAAGCAAGATGCTGTAGCAATCTGTGCCTTAGAAGGACGTCTCGACAAAGTCGTCAAGAAAAACAAGGAATACCAGGTTGAAGTTAAGGAATTAGCGAAGACTGTGCAAGGTGAACGTCAATGTTTAATGTCTCAATGCTACTGGGTCTGAAGCTTAGTTAACTTATATGATGGGAGGCGGATGTAATGATGAGATGATAAGGCTTGGAGTCCTGAAAATTGTATTAGTAGCAGTGAAATGATGCTTTGTATCAGGGAAGAATGAAAAATTCACCTCAGTGCAAAAAAGAATGTTTTGCCAATGAACTTATTATTAGTTGCACTTGGTGTCTATGCTGAGGTAGTTGAAAGACCCCCAGTGATCCCCCACCTGTGGGGTAAATGTGCAACCTGGACTATACACCTTTTTATCTCATTGATTTTTGGTCTGATTTTTTTATCTCATTGATTTTGAGTCTTTGCTAATGCACGGTACATAAAAAGGGCTCACCACATGATATACCAGATAACTATCGCAAGTTAACAATGATGGCATATCTGCCCTGACGGCTGGTAATATAAGCTGACTAAACTTTAGACCAGTGGCATTAAGTCATTGAGATTAATCGAAACGTAGTTAGCATGTTAATTTCAGATCATTGTTAATGTAATGATGGACTCAAATTAATTTCTAGTTATTTTCATTCTGAATATTATAAATTAATTGTAAATTTTTAATGAATTAATATTTGTTTGTGTTTAGATTTGAAGACAGAACGCCAAGCTCTAGTTTTACGAATTCAGCAATTAGAATCCTCGAGACCTCAATCGATTAACGAGCCACCTCCAATGCCGAAAGTTCTCATTCAAAGACCTATTAACGTAAGTCACCAACCAACTTATATGTCAACTCATATGATATGTTATATCACCAGTTTTGAGTTTATTTGCTTCATATCAAGATATTGGAGGCCAGTCCTAGCATGTGCGAGGTCAGACTCAAATGGCCCTGTTTTTCATATACCAAACAAACTAAAGACCTTTTCATTATATTAGTCACCAAAAAATGTTGAGGTTAAATGTTGCTAATGCATGGTACCTGTGCAGTGCGGGACCCAATGTAGCTTGCATCGTCCTGGAGGACTGGCCTTGAAGATATATTTCTGTAATTTCAGAAAGTCAGTTAAATAGTCAATTTTGTGTTTTCTAGAGTGACATGATGTCAGTAGAGATTTTGAGACTGCGTCAAGAAAATAGTCAGTTAAAAACTGAGGTAGCTGAACATCAACATTGTGTAGAAGGACTTCGAAGAGATCTCGCTGGCGCTGATGCTAGGCTTTCTGACATGGCTGGTAAGAAAGTAACATTACTCATGAGTGAAAATATAAGAGACATATTGAAAGAGAGTATTGAATTATTTATGTGATAGAGACTCTAATATATTGGTAAAAATAGCTTATACAATAAAATTTTTCTTTTTGTTTATTTTTTAGAAATCGACATTGATTTTTCTTACTGCGTTTTATTTTTTTTGTGGCAATTGCACTTCGTAATGAGTTGTTGTGTATTGATTGCCATAAAGAATCCTCGTAATGTGTCCTACTCTTCTAGGAATGACAATACATACAATTTTTATAGATAGATGTAAGACAGCTATTATTAGCATTCATTCTCTGCATGATATTCATGAAGTTTTGATATTAAAGCTATGATTCTTTGCAGGAGAATTGAGTGAATCGCAGAAAGAGGCCCTCGAGGCAGCAAACGCCAAAGCGACTGAAAAGGAGGCTGAATTGTCCCAGGTCAAAGGTCAGATGAAAGCGCTCGGTGACCTTGTGGAAAAATATAAGGTCGAGATTATCAATTTGAAGGACAGCTTTAAGTAAGTGATCGTGAGTTCTAGCTACTGACAGTATATTAAGTGCAGTACAGCGGACACAAATCTATGCCCATATTTGGCATCCATGGAATATATAATTATTTTTTACCAAGTATTGAAATTCCAGCGCACTTAAGAATAATAATTGTGTATTAACTGTAACAGTGCTTTCCATGTAAGCACAGTGTGCGAGTTTGTGATATCTTATTAAAACAATGACGGAGTTGGTAATGAGCTGAAGTAGCATTCCTGGCTAAGTGCCTGGTTGTGCATAACCTGTATTGAGAAATCCAATATTGCTCTCATGCGCAAACAAATCAACTACAATGTAATGAATCGTAGATTTAGATCAAAGTGCGCTTAATGAAATGCATGTTCCTATTCAGTTCATTGATTTGAAGTTATTGGGTCATTGGAAGATATATATACCTTCTGCATGATAGTTTAAAGGACTCAACTCAAATCATAGTTTGATTTGTTTATACGGACTGCTTAGATGCATGAAACTTTTTTTATGATTCAGATATTTCTATTTTGTATTTCTTGATAATTTAGAGATCAGAAAAGTCTTGTGGATGAATTTCGAGGGACGGTGAGTGACCAGAATATTCAGATCAAAAATCTACAAAACCAGTTGATGGCGGATGCTAAAAGAAACAAGGAAAATGCCAACCAACAAGAGAGCAAGAATCCACAACAGGTAGTTTTCAAATACCGCTATTTACTACCGCATTAGTATGGTGTTTCATTTGCTTAAAAAGGAAGATAACTGCAGGCATAGGATGATGTGTGACCTTACTTATATTTTACAGCATGGCTTGTTCTCAGGTGTCTGATACAGCGCTGCGAACTAGCAAATTTTTTGCTCCTTTGTCACTAAATTGCAGCCCAGAAACACTCGCGTAATTTAGTCCAGTATTGTCTGGAATGTCACTTTTGTGCTATATAGACTATTAACATGTATAAAAAAAATTCTTCTGGGACTGTTCGAATTTCTTTTGGTTTTACCTCAGAAGGTAAATCTGCTAAGGTGCCAGCAATTCTTACCATTTTATTAAAAATTTCTCCCAGGGACTGCAAATAAATCCTGCTGATAACTGTAAGTTGTTACTGAACATTGTTTCTTGTGTAATTTCAGAAAAAGTCAGCTAGTAATGATGGTCACATAGCGCAAGACCTGACTGCTCTAGGATCTCGATGTAAAGGCGAGCGTCATGATGAGACGATATTCCACCAGAGGGAGGCACTAGCAGAGCTACGGAGTCGTCTAAAGGCTCTCGAACAGATTAAACCATCACCTTGTAAGTACAAAAATACGTGATTATTGATGGTTATCATATATTATATGTAAAATATTTGGAACTTAAGCCTTTCCACCATATTGTGAACTCATAGCTAATATCCAGTCCTTTTAGAGCTAGTCTGAACTTGACTACATGTACTACTTAAAGTAAACACGTGCTACCTGTCGCTATATCTAATGGAATCTATAATTGAATTTATTGCTTAGTACACCCGGGGTCATCGAAATTGGCCAGGTCTTCGAAATTAACCAACCCCGACAATTACAATTAAACACCTTGCAATTTTATAATTTGTTACTAAACTAACTTTTCACGTCATTGAGTACGTTCTCATACTTCGACAGGCATCTTAGAAGGGTTTTTGATGCTTTATTTATCTTGGCCAATTTCGGTGACCCTGGTCAATTCGATGACCCCAAGCGTAATTGTTATATTAAATTGTTTAGACTCTAAGGCCATCTCCTGATAGGACATGTCTATAAGTTATGAGATGAGTGTTATTTGTAATTAATTAGTTATCAAAGTGTTTGTACTACAATGTAATATGGGATTTCAATTTTATGAGTTAGTGAAATAGATATGATAATCCCTCCCACCCTCTCCACAAGAAAATAAAATAAAATAAAAATCAGAGGAAAAAAAAGGGGGGGGGGGGGGGGAAGCGAAGGACAGGGAACTGGTTCATAAGTCAGACATAGTCAGGATTGCCACTTATCATGCTTATTAAGCAGTTCATGTGTGTTGGTATTCTTTGTGTCTACTCTAATTTACATGTATTTAAGACACAACTGAAGGCCTTTCGACATTCTATGAATGTGCACTGTTTATATATTTGTTTTGTGTAATTTGAAATAGTATAGAAAATATTTTATGAATCTTTAATCCCTGTAGGTGGCCCCACGATAGCGAAGAGATACCTTCTTAGTGGGGTCTCCTCACATTATGAACAAAATGTTTTGAAAATTAAATTTATAATATATGTTTTATGAATGTGAAATAAAATTAATGAATCTGAATCTGCGTCTAACAAGGTATTAATGAGTAAATGTTTGATATTGCACGGTCTCACCATTTAATTGCTCTCAGTCATAATGTGCGAATTGTGAATCAGGTCCATACGTTGTCCTATTCTTCGGGTGTGAGTAATTCTTATCAGCAATCAGTAATTGAAAAAAATATATATTCATTTAGCTGTCAGAAATAGTTGGCCAGCTCCTGCTGCAGGTTGGTATGCTGTGCAGAACCTCAAAAAGCATCATTTTGCTTGATGTCACTAATTATGACGGTTTCACTTAATTTTTGCATGAACCAAAGGGACCTAACGACTTCATGTCATCATGCTTTCACAGATTTCACATGTATTGGTCTATATCATGATGTATGTCATAATTGATGAAAACTGGAATCACAATAATATATCAAATGGTTGAAAATTGTCGGCATGATGTGCACTGTTCGATGAATTTATTTCTTATCATGACTGGTGTTTAATTTCAAGTTTTGTGTATGACTCACTTTAAAAACATTACTTTTCATGGGAGAAAAATTTTATCCGGGTTTTCCATGTCAATAAACCAAAGCTGTCAACATCACCTTAATACAAGCCAAGCAAACATGGCCCACATTTGCGTCCGAGTTTGCAGAATGCCTCAAAACCGCCTAATTTTCAGGGCTGTTCCATTTAAAAAAGAGGGGAAGGGGTAGACCTGAAATTTTTGGAACCAACCCAACTCCCTCCCCCCCCCCCCCCTCCCTCTGATATCTGGTTCATGACCGAAGACCCCCCCCCCCCCACCCCCACTTTTTTCTACATTAAGATATTAAGAAAATACTGGTCAATCACCCCCCTCCCCCGATATCAGTTTTCCCCCGACCCCCCCCCCCCCTCCCGATATCTGAAAAATCTTCAGGTCCCCCTCTCTTTTTTAAATGGAACAGCCCTCAGAGAGTTCTTACTCATTAGTATTTAACTTTACTGTCAAGACCACCTCACTTCCGAAGTATGGATGCAGTATGACATTAACTGATTGAGACTTTATGCATAGTGTATTTGTGTTAGGAGTCTTGATTGTTTCCATATATATTTGTTGCCAGACATCTTCGATGGTAAAATACCTTAACGTCTCATCTTAAGTACAGTTCATTGATCTTCACATCTGTATGAATTATGAATTGATGAATTTACCATCAGGAGATTTTAAACGACTTATAATTGCCAAAATTTAATAAATTCAAATCTAAATGTCTTTCTTAGGGCTGTCAAACTTTACAAATAGCCGGTGAAAAAGACAGAAGCTGTATAAAATTGTGAAGCCCTCTTTGAGAATTCAAATCTTCCGACAGTAAATTCATTAACCGACTTGTATGCTATTCTTTGCAGCATCAAACCAAGACCAAGCTCTATCTCAAATTTTCATGCTGAAAAGAGAATTAGCCGAGATGAGAGCCAAACAAGCGAGTCAAACATTGGACCAGCGACATCACATCATCAGGAAGATTCAAACCCAGGTCACAGAAGGTCACGAGGATGTAACTGGGTCGTCAGAAGGTCAAGGTCGTGGAATTAGGTCACCAAGTCCCAGTGTTGGTTTGCCTAGCATTAACAAGTCCTTGGAAAGTAAGCAGAGGTTGACTGCCATGTTGAAAGATCCAAAAAATACACGACCTCGTATTGTGCAGAATGGAGGTGAATACTCGCTAGAAGAAAAGCCGAGGTGAGAATTTTAAAGGTGGTTAAAGAAGCATTTGTCAATTAACAATTTTAATTTGATTATAGATAATGTCATTTATCACTGCAATGGTTATAAAGTTATACATTAAGATATTATTAGTTCATTTTCTATGTCAGAATTTTTTCACTTTATGGTACTTAACTCAAAATTGCTCAAGATCTTTTGGAACTTGGGTTCACCTTAGTTAGTTTTTGGGTTTAGTGCAGTAAAGCGGACCCAAATTTATGCCATATTTGGCAGCCATGAAATATAATATACATTGTTATTTTGACCAAGTTTTTGAGTTTTAGCACAATAAGGATAATGTGTGAAGATTAACGGTGGTATCGCCCCCAAGAAAAATAAAAATGAACTGCATTCTTGCCTCAAAAAATGAAATCGCCATATGGAAGTTAAACAAGTTGCTAATGTAGTTTCTGTGATCCCCATTGTTGGGGAAGGCTGAAAGGCTATTTAGGAAGATGCATGATTGCATTTCTTTACTTTTCTATTAAAAATATTTTGCCTGAGAATTTTGCCCATAAACTGGAGGTGCAAAATACTTTTTAAATACTTTATTTGTCTGAATTTTTCTTTTTGCGATACTTTTTCCGGAAACTTGCTGTGGCAGCACTTTAAGAGTCCTAATATACTATGAGAGTCAAAATCTACTATTGTGGCATAGCTTGTTGAGATCAGACTGGTTAATGTTGTTGCATGAATTGTTCATTGCCACTTAAAAAATAGACATGACTCGATAAAGTTATGTTATTTTTGCAAAATGTTTCAGATCTCCAAGAAGTGCCTGGTTAGAGGGATCAAATTCAACAGATGACAACCCTGGCCGTGGGACACCTTCGCTGGAAACCGACATCAATTTTGCCATTTTCCGGCAACCAGCTCCCCCCGGGGGTCCTCGGAACTCTGCAAGGTCGTCGTCAAGGTCGAGACCAATGAGTGCCACAGTAATGCAAGGTTGGGAGATAAAACTGTGTACCATGTTATTGTCTTTTTTCTTTTGAAATTTTCATTCTTGTTTGGAACGTTGTTTAATCTGTGTATTGTTTCTAATTGATTTGTTCTTTTTTTGGTTGCTCCTTTTTTTTATCTGTGACACTGTGTAATGTTATATATGTATTCATTGAAACTTGAATTATGAATCAACTTTGCAATGAACTTTAAACTATACTGGATATGTGTATTGTCTTCTGGACATCTTCTCTTATCAATTTTATTCATTGTCGTGCAATATATTTCAGAAAGAGGCACGGAAGATGCGATAATCGGAAGAGAATCTTATGAAGCATTGACGTCAAAGAGACATCAGGCCGAAGCAGAATTAGAAAAAAGTGCTCATAATGAGACGTCTAGAGCCCTCGATCTTAGTGAGGAAATAGTGAGTGTCATGTTGTCAAAGTACAGCAAATGATCAATAAGACACTGTGTGTCATCACCTCACAGCCCAGCGACCTAATTATGTACATGTTTTGCTCGTTTACTCAAGTAAATTAATCAATTTCTCTTATAGTCTGGCTTATGGTATTAAAGGTCAAACAATGAAATTACAGAATAATTAGATGTTCATATGCTGAGTTTACGCAATTCTTGTTCTGACAAGCAGGCAATTCAGAAAAATTGCCTAAACTAAAAAAATATGAATCCATTTCTCTTGCATATTTAAGAAAAGATTTCTCAAGTCTATACTCAGCCTTTCGGCTACATAGTTTGACCAATCATTTTGTTTACCTGGGTAAACTAGCAAAGAATGTCCATAATTAGGTCGCTGGGCTGTGAGGTGACGACACACAGTGAAGAAGTAGGGCTGTGTAGTGTGTACCTGTCTATAACAAATCTTCTTTGATTGATGTGATGTGAAATAGAACAGGATGCCAAACCATGATGTTGTTAAGACTTGTAAAATGTTTAACATTACCTCCATGGTGGAATTTTTCACCTGTCCCAGGTCTGGACGCAAAGTACTCGGCTGCTGGCATCCCAAATAAAACACAGAACCTTTACTATTATTATCTCAATACAAATGAAGTAGTGGTCATAATAAAACATGGCCAGCTGCTGTGGGCTCAAATAATGATGAGATGATACAGCTTACTGTCCACGCCATGACACTCATTCACCCCATGAGTGGGGTCTTTTACTTGCCCCACCATAGACACTTGAGTTAAAGTGGCGGGAGCAATAATTGCACTGAGGACCAACTGACCAGCTTTACATTGCCTTACACACACACATCATCTATCATATTTTTCAGTACCTGCAAACAGTGAAGACCCTCGCAAGTCAACTAAGTCTCCCAGATATTCCTGGAGTCCACACCATAGCTCATTTACCCCAAGATGAAAGAGCTACGGTCGGTGCCAAGCGTTTAGAAGCATTGCAGATTTTGTCGACGAGAGTTGCGGCTCTTAAAGAGAGAATAGAACGCAAGGATCAACTGCTGCAAGGTTACGAGACTGACTTAGAGAAGCTGAGGTAAGGGTATTTTGTGGTAAAATTGTGTTTATGATGTCGTGCCGGTCACATTTGAGACAACACTTGCTTTTGGAAAAATGGTAGTGGTTTTATTATTAGGATGATCTAATTTCGGATACTTATACAATGCAAATACAACTTCGAAACCCCATCTTCCTGAAGCAAACTCACCATCTTCAAATAGCTACGCTATGTGGCCTTGCTAGAAATGGGCTTAATTCCCTGGTTTATTCAGACTTATCTGATTGGACGCAACGATTTGTGGAGCACCAAATCAGTGCCAGTGTTTACGAAATGTTTAGATATATGTAGCAATGTGGCCTGCAGTGACTGTTGAGCATCTTGAGGCTCTGGTGCTTCGCTAGCATTGGCTCACCTACTTTCTCACTCGCTATTTACCGCTAGAGGGCCACGGCAAAAAAGACCATGGCATTGCTGTGAAATCCAGCAAGGCTGCCAGGAGCCAAGCGGCAAAGGCGGACTTGCTTCAGGAAGATGGGACCCACCGAATTGGTCTTAATATCGAGGTTGTCTTAGTATTACCTATTGTCTGGCATGTCCCAAATACGGATGGTCGTTTGCTTTGACTATAAGGCTTTGACTATAAGGCATAGAGAGACAAATGACGGCTTATTTTGCTCCTTACCTCAAATCAGATCGATCTATCCTATCATCGCAGATGTTAGTGCATTCTTTAATGTTGTTCAGAAAAGCCCCACAGGATTAACATTGACACAGAGATTTGTTTATCTGACGGCAGCCTTCATGATGCAACAATATAAAACAAAATTACGTCACACATCATTGTGACATCACAAAGGACCTAACACCCCCTGGTGCAATATGTAGGGGCTCCACTGATATTGTGTCCGCAAGGTCCACACAGTACAGACTAGTTGTAATAGTGGTATGCCAAGTGTAATATGAAAAATTACGGACAACAATGTAATTTTACTGGGAAGTTTTTGCAGAGATTGCACCTTTTTGTAATGTATGAATGTCTCATGTGCTAATAGAAACATGTAGATTTACCAAAGAATGAGTGTAAAGTATTATCGAAATGCATTTATTTGTCTTTCAGGCAAGCAGAACGATCTAACAAAGAATGGAGTGCCAAAGTTGAAAACCTCTCGGTAAGCTGAACTGAACAAATATTATTTTTCGTAATTTGTAAACTTTATTTCTTTAGAGTGAATTACACTTGGATGAATACACATCCACTCAGTGATCTTCATCTGTCAGTACACAAATTATGATTTCTTGATTATGATACCAGTAAGATGTTGTGAATATTTCTGTTGCGACATCATTCTAATGCCTGCTAATAGTGTACAAATCAATTTAGATTTCAATAAATTTATCCAAATATATATTGGATGATTAGGCTGAACTTCGTACAAAAACTGAAGAGGGACATTACCTTCGAGAATCACTCAGTCGAACCCGTGAAAAGCTGGATCAAGAAAATCGCTTGAATTCGGCTATCAAATTGAAAAAGGTAAGGTGCAAATAGTGATTATTTTTCCGTATTTATGACAGATTTATATCACAAGCTTTATCACGAAATATCTGAATTATTTTTTCCCTTCACCGTCACAGTTTTGAGACAATAATTTTAGTAATTTTACTTTGATTTTTAAAATTTGTTTTACTTATGATTTTTTCCCTTTTTTTTTTACCATGTTGATTTTGTCTATCCGCACAAATAACCCTTAAGCACCTCTTTTGTCACCCTGTTGCCATAGGATACGGACGGAATGTTTGCTTCCATGCTACCCACCTGGGTCCTCACACAGGTCTGCTTGACATGCCGCTACACGTTACAGAACAATGACAAAGTGAGACTTTAGTAATGTTTTTGTTTTTTGCGATGTCTATTCTATTCCTTTTTTATTGCATGAACACCCACGATACACAAAATTATACACTTTTTTTTCGAAATTCAATTTGATTCAGTTCCTTTTGATTCAGTCCAGATCTATTTAATTCAAGATTTATTGAACATTTTACATATTAATGATGTTCTAAGACAGATGACAAATAATGAATGCTCATTATATCTTGTGGCAAATTTTAGGCAAATATAATTGTTGACAAGTATGCATAAATTGTATGCATATTTGATCTTTACAAACGTTTCCTTTTGGACAATTAATAACTAGTTTTATAGTAAAAAATCACAAAAGCTACAAATGATAATTACCTTTTCTTCAAACTGATTCAATATTTCCTTTCAGACGTTTCATTTGGAAAATGAGTTCAACCACAAGAACCCTACAAAGAGTCGACCATCTTCTGCTACAGATGACAAGGTGACAGAATTACTGCATGTTTTATCGCTGCAATAATAATGTCGTATTTGTGGTGTGAATGCTCATCTTTGTTCCTAATTAACAGAATTACTGCATTTTTTATCGATGCAAGATTGTTGATGATAAATAAATGTGGTGTGTCTGCTCATCGTCATTATTCCTATTAATGCATTACAGAAGAAGAAGGACCAATCTGAAATACTGAAAAAGAAGAATTATGAAATGAAACGACTAAAGACGACGCTCGATGAGAAAGAGAGGGAATTGTACGATGTTAAAAGAAGATACGCAATTTTGCAAGACATGCAGAAGGTGAATTTAAAGTTCGTAGTTATAAATTGGGTGTTGTCCCATTTTATTTACAGCGGCTGACGATATATATGCACATATAATAAATCAGTAGCTGCAATTTGTCTTTGTCTTTGTGGCGTGTAAAATATTATTATTGTTATTATTATGTTTCTTCGTGCTATGACAATCATGTCTAAATATATATTTTTTCTTTCTTCTTCTTCTTCCCTAAGTTTTCTCACAGTTTCTGCTTAAAGTTTGCATTTAATTCTTATTTTTCAATTCATTATCTTAAAATAATTCTTTTTTAAAATTTGTCTTTATTTGCTTTTTTCTTTTACTTTGTCAAACTTATTGTTGTATTGGAGCTTATTTTTTTGTAAATACAACATGTACTTTACTGGGGTAATGGTGATATACACCATCCTGGTCTCCCACCAACCAGCTATAATGTGTATATTATGTATATTTGTGCTTATGTATAAATCATGTTTTTCTTCTAAATTAGTTGGTCAAATAAATTTATTTAATTGAATTCTTCTTACATACATGTTTTCATGATCTTTTTTTCTTTTAGAATATTCATGTAGAATCACCGGGGTATTCAAGTCGCCGCAGCAGTGCTGGGAGGAGTCGACCACCCGCTGTACAGTCGAAACAGTCAAAGAGACAGTCACAAAGTTCCATATCTTTCCAAGAAGGAATCGTAGAAATTCCATTGGAATCGGAATCGATGCTTGTCAGCCAATCAGAAGAGCCCACTACAACTGCTGACCAATCAGAGCCCTTGACAGCTGAGAGCCAATCGGAATTCACGGTTGATGTTGTCAACGACCCATCAGAGGATAGGAATGAAACGATCGACCAATCAGAAGCAGCCAATGATGATATCAGCAATCAAGATGATGTTATTGCTGATGACGCTCCGAATGAAATGGAGCTAACTTTATAAGTTCTATTAGTGTCGCATGCCGTGTTGAATCTTTCAAATAAACTACGAACTACTCTAAACACTCCTAATACTACTACTACTGCATTCTATAAACTAGTACTACTATACAACAACTACAACTACTACTACTACAACTACTACTACTACTAGTACTACTACTACTACTACTACTACTAATACTACTACTACAACTACTACTACTACTAGTACTACTACTGCTACTACTACTACTACTACTACTACTACAACTACTACTACTACTAGTACTACTACTACTACTACTACTACTAATACTACTACTACTACTACTACTACTACTACCACTACATCATCATTAGATATTATGAATTACCGCTATGTACTATGGTGCTGTCCTCTCTTGAGATGACAGAAAATAGCTGCAAATGATACCAAACTATAAACTTTACAGTTTTGTATTTGACATGCACAGTCGGAAGGAAAATATTCAAATGCATACTAGTTTTTGTTGAATGGTTGTAATTGAACCAAGACAAGGTTAGACAACTTTTGCTATACGATGCTACCTGCCACTAAACGGAACTGTCTGGCTATAGCTGGCTACTCAAAGCCGGATTTAAAATTACATGCGGCACCATTTGGTGCATAAGTTGAGAGTTAGGCATATTTGTAATCTTTTGCTGAAAAGATGCATGTCGATTGCGCATACATATTTATGATATAATAGATCTATTTCTTACATTTACCAATGTTTATATTTTCAATGGTGGTAGTTTAAGCCGACTATAAGGTAGAAGTAGACAGAAGCAGCTGGCTTTTAATAAGCCATTTACAGTTTTAGGTTGCGACAGCTGACTAGAGTCGACATTTTTTTATGAAATTAACTGTATAATTGTAGCCACCTAAAAGAAGCAATACTGTTTATTATTATATTGTAAATTTATAGCTACAACAGCTTTACATCTATGGTAGCGCAGGGTATATTATCGTGCAGAAATGAGCTTTAATTATTGTTGAGATTTATTTTTAACTCCTTGGATTTGATTCACATGAACCAGTCTTGTCTGCGGCATAAATACATTTCACGTATGTACTTAACAGCAAAAGAAAATTTATTGTACTCTCTCAAAAAATATGCTTAAGTTGATATGCCGGCTTGCAAAAGCTAGCTAAATCTAGGAAATTGTGTGTATTTGCTTATACTTTCTTTAATTCAGAGTGTATTTCTGACATTCATACTTGTATTGTCTGTCTGATATGGTATTTATATCTATGTCCTGAACTCCTGTCAATAGTATGTGATAATTCACTGGTTTGTTGTACCACAGGCCCAAATTACCGTTCCCCGACTTCGGCACTCGATCTATTATAATAACCTCAAGGTAAACATCATCCATGGCTCAAAAAGAGGTCTACGGCCCAAACGGGCACTGACGTCACAAATTTCCGCATTTCGGCCAATCAGAGAGCAGTATTTCTTCCAGCCTTTCTACTGATGACGTCAGTGTCGAATGGAGCCGCATTCAACAAAATGTGCAAGTTTAGTCAGGAATTCCCTCTCGTAGCAGCACAGAATGGTCTAAAACAACTTTTAGTATGTGAACAACAGTTGTAAACTATATTTGGGACAATTCTGTGCTTTAACAGTCTATATCATGCTGTATTTATCACAGAAAAACATCGACGAAGTGTGGGCATAAAATGGGGGCTGCATGGCCGATGGATACCTTTAGGAAATATATATATATATGTACAGGCCGCGGCAGAAATTTGTCAGCTGAAGTTGTGAGATCGGTAATTTATGCCTGTGGTTGTACACTGCAGGTCATTGTCGAAATTCAAGAAAAAATATGGCAATTTTTGAAAATATCTTCATTACATGTGCTTCAATTCTGATAGAGAGAGCATTTCTTTCAGAAACTATATAACATCTAATCAGCCGCTAATAGAGATTTAAGATGATGAATGATTTGTTATATCGGATACAAATTCATGTGTAAAATCTTCAATTCCTCAAATTTCATGTTGAATTGAAGGTAATTTTGTGCATTTTATGAGCATAAATTCGACAGTCAATGGTGGACTTTATTGTAACCAAGATATATGTGGTATTTATGTTCCAACATATTTGGGGGATAGCTCCTAACATTCTGTGATAATTCAAGATCATCAGTTGCTGGGGTGGATCCAGAAAATGTTTCATGGGGGGGGGGGGGTTGACAAATTAAAATGTATTTCGGGGACTGCTGATTTTTAATTTTTTAATTAAAATGTACTAGGCCAGTGGGGGGGGGGGGGTTGCAACCCCCAACGCCCTCCCCCCCCCTAAATCTGCCACTGCATCAGTTGCATATTTTCTACAACCTATAGGTATTCAAAACTTTAGGGAGTTAATTCCCAAATAAGTCAGCATTTTACTTGTGGTCCCTGCTGGGTTGGAAATTCTGCTGAGGTGACTGATAATATATATTCATGTCTGATGAAATTTGTTTCTTCTAAATTACGAACTTTGAATAGTTAAATTTCGTACATTTCACTTTTTGTTGCATTTCTTGTGCACATATCCTGCATTTCTTTGTCTTGTGAGGCAATGATTTGTTTGGCTATCCATTGCTAATCTGTGATAAATGGTTTGTTAAATTGTTATTTGTTAATTTATTCCAAACTTTATTGTCTGTATTTGCTTTGGTAATAAATTTGTAGTTTTCTAAACATGACTGTTGTCTTTCTATTATCATTGATTAACAATATTACACAGAATATAGACTCTGTTTATTTCCGTAGTAGAAAACTTTATTAAAATAATTCAAGGAATCGGAAAAATACCAAAATCATGAGTTATTGCATTTGCAAGATACATTATATGTAAAATCAATGCGTTGATAGCGTAGGAATGCTTAAAAAATAAATAGGAAACTGTGGTATAATTAAAAAAGACTTTAAAAAAATTGAAATTTCTTTTCATTCCCTTATAATTTTCATATGGTTGACTTTTAGTGGTTAGTTTCTACGAAGTCTGCCATGATGATATTTTTCCGTGTTTTTGAACTTTCTTCGCACGCTGATGCCAATCGAGAAATTTCCAGCGTGGATTCCTTTGTGATATCTTGTTGCTTCTTACCTGGAATTTAAGGAAATAAAAACTTACCAGTCATTCAAATCTCACGATAGTCTTGCAACGATGGTTGCAACGATGGTTTGAATTGGTTTTATGGGCAGCGGCGTCGATTCGGGGGGGATGTGGGGGATATATACCCCCCACTTTCTGAGAAGGGGGGGGGGGATGATCAATGCAATCATTCCCCCCCCCCCCCTGAAATTCACAAATAAAAATTACCTTTTTTCACACACTTTTCTTTTGGAACATTTGTGCTTTGTTAAACAGCTTTACACTTGATATCACATATCAGCACAAGTTTATAAGTTTGGCATAAGTGATCCACCATTAATTTACCTCTTGGCCAGTGTCTGCGTATTAACTGCGTATTAACTGCGTATTAACTGCGTATTAACTGCGTATTAACTGCGTATTAACTGCGTATACTTGTATGAGCAAAGGGAAAGTCACAGTGGGACAGACAAAGCATCCCTGTTTTTCTTGACGGCAGGGGAGAGGGGCCACCGTCAAAATCGACACCCCTGTATGGGCCTTTGTCCAAGGGTGTTGAGCCTACTGTGTCACACTTTGACTTTTTCTCACTCGTACAAGTGGCGGCAGTTAATGTGCAGACACTTGTACTAGCTACTTGTCAAGAGGTAAAGTAATGGTGGATCATTGATGCCTAAATTTTTTTAAAGCTAAACGTGTGTAGAAAAAAGGTACTTTTTGCTTTGTGAATTACAGTTTGGGGGGGGGGGGGAGGGTGATAATTGCATTGACCATGCCCCCCCCCCCCCTTCCCAGAAAGTGGGGGTATATATCCACTACTTCCCCCCCCCCTATATTGACGCCCCTGCCTTTGTCCCAATTGTATTGTGTATTTTAAAAAATTGTCTCTCCAGATAGATTACTTGGAGCCAATTTTAATGGAATGGTCTTAAAAAAGCAGATTTTTGTTTGCTTGAAGGTAAATAGAGGTACTAGTACTGCGCCATGGGTATGCTCTATGAAAATAGGTTATATTGGGTTGCGTCTAACCTTCTAGAATGTCAAAGAAGTTATCGAGAGCATTGACGTAAGATTCTGCATAGCGTTCTGGAAAACTGTGTTTAAGTTTGTCGGTTCTTGTTCCTTGGTCGTTAAACGAAGCGCAGCTTGTGGGTCTTTGGTTCTGTGACTGGAGCATACCATTTTGACCGAACAGCTGAAAATAAAAATGATGACAACATTTTCATCAAAATGTACTGCTGATATTACAACATTAAATACTGAAAACGAAAAAAAAAAACATCACATTCAGATAAATTTATTTACAATTTGCATGAAAATGAGCATTGAAATAACAACAATTTTACATTAAGGCAGGTGACCCCACTATGAAACCTTGACACATGTACTTGATGTCTTTTTTAAAAAATTTTTTAGAATGCAAAAGACAATAGGGACACATGATCAAAAAAGATTAAAGGTTAAGCATTGATCTTTAACTGCTGCGGACAGCTGTTTCAGATGTCGTAAAAGTATGAAGCTACACTGGCCTACAGGTTTTCTGAATGATGCAAGTGACCTTTATTTGTAAAATTTTTGGTCCCAAATGGCCTACATGTTTTCTGAATGATGCAAGTGACCTTTATTTGTAATTTTTTTTCCCAAATGGCCTACATGTTTTCTGAATGATGCAAGTGACCTTAACTTGTACAAGTTTTGGTCCTAAATGGCCTACATGTTTTCTGAATGGTGCAAGTGACCTTTAATTGTACAATTTTTGGTCCTAAATGTTTTTTGAATGGTGCAAGTGACCTTTATTTGTAAAATTTTTGGTCCTAAATGGCCTACATGTTTTCTGAATGATGCAAGTGACCTTTATTTGTACAATTTTTGGTCCCAAATAGCCTACATGTTTTTGGAATGATGAAAGTGACCTTTATTTGTACAATTTTTGGTCCCAAATGGCCTACATGTTTTTTTTTAATGATGCAAGTGACCTTTATTTGTAAAATTTTTGGTCCTAAATGGCCTACATGTTTTCTGAATGATGCAAGTGACCTTTATTTGTACAATTTTTGGTCCCAAATAGCCTACATGTTTTTGGAATGATGAAAGTGACCTTTATTTGTACAATTTTTGGTCCCAAATGGCCTACATGTTTTTTTTTAATGATGCAAGTGACCTTTATTTGTAAAATTTTTGGTCCTAAATGGCCTACATGTTTTCTGAATGATGCAAGTGACCTTTATTTGTACAATTTTTGGTCCCAAATAGCCTACATGTTTTTGGAATGATGAAAGTGACCTTTATTTGTACAATTTTTGGTCCCAAATGGCCTACATGTTTTTTTTTAATGATGCAAGTGACCTTTATTTGTACAATTTTTGGTCCCAAATGGCCTACATGTTTTCTGAACGATGCAAGTGACCTTTATTTGTATAATTTTTGGTCCCAAATGGCCTACATGTTTTCTGAACGATGCAAGTGACCTTTATTTGTATAATTTTTGGTCCCAAATGGCCTACATGTTTTCTGAATGATGCAAGTGACCGTTATTTGTACAAGTTTCGGTCCCAAATGGCCTACGTACCTCCAGCCTTTGATCATAACCATAATTGGCAAGTCGACTGATGTCTATAACGGCAAGAACACCATTTGCAAATTTCAAAGACATAACGACCGTGTCTACATCATTCATGTCTTTGATGTCAGTGTCATACACATGAGAATAGGCATGGACCTCGGTCGGATACTGTCCCACCAGCCAACAGATAAGGTCCAAGTCATGCACTGCGCAGTCGTGGAAGAAACCACCTGAAAAATGTGAGATATAGAATTTTTAATAATATGCAAATATTACTGTCACTAATGTGCCTCTTAGAAAAAGTGCAAGATGTATGAGAACTATAGTAAGACTTTCTACACTGAGCAATGATAATTCGATGATAAAACAGCTATCGCATTATAATTACTACAAGTTCATATGACATTTTTGCTCTTTATTGAACAATTTTACACTTCCAAATTTGTGGCCACTAGACAATACCTCGATCAGTTGAGCTAAAGAGCAGCTGTCCCTATATCCCCAATGACCACCTTGACGTTTAAACCACCCCTAGTCGACCACCTCATCCCATGAGTGGGACTCAAAACGCCTAATGTTCTATAGTACAGTTAGTTTCATAAAAAAATGGCCTGTCAAATTAAACCTAGACAAAGCTAGACAACTTCTGCTATACGATGCAACCTGCCACTAAATGGAACTGTCTGGCTATATAAAAGTACATGCAGCACCATTTGATGCATAAGTTGAGAGTTGCGCATATTTGTCATTTTTTAATGAAAATATTCATGTCAATTGCACATACATATTCATGATATCTTAGATAAATTTCCTACATTTACCAAGATTAATATTTTTCAGTGGTGGTAGGTGTAAGCCGACTATAAGCTAGGAGTAGACAGGAGCAGCTGGCTTTAGCCAGTTATAGCTACAACCAGGAATAGGTTGCTATAGCTGTCTAGAGTAATATTTTATGAAACAACTGTACTTACCGGAAAAGAAAGTTTAAGACATGACGCTAAATATACACATAAATGCAGTACATTACCTGAAACAGAAAGGTAGGGGTTAGGTGGTCTTGGATGATCCCTACTGCAGGTCTTGACCATGTGAAGTTGACCGATAGCACCTGAATCGAATCTTCGTTTTACATCCATAATAGTGGGATCGTATCGTCTGGAAGAAAGTTTGGGTTCAATAGAAATACACAGTAACTTTCCCAGTATACATGGCCAAATGTGCCACATGCGTTTTCCATGAGAAGGATAAATGCATGGAAAACGCATGGTTTTTGTCCAATTAAAATGAGGTGAAAACCATGCGTTTTCAATGCGTTTATCCAAATGCATGGAAAACGCATGTGGCACAATTGGCCATGTACTCAGAGCAGTTTTTACACAATGACTGGGCAAGCATCTTGTCTCTCAGTAACAGTTTTTTGGGCCCAATGAGCCAATCTTTTCTTCATATTCTAGTCAGTCAGTGGTCATCAAACTTCTGCAAGCAAATATAAAATGTATATCCCAGGTCGGCAGATTGCATGCATTCCACACCCAGCAAACTGTAAACCACAAAATCATTTACATTTACATGGAAAAACTTATAATAGCTGAAAGTAGAGAATTCTTTAGAATTAAATCTATGACTGAGTGCACAGTGCTCCTGAACAAACTTCAGGGTTAACAAAATTAAGCAAAGATTCCATATATTATATTTCCTTAAACTGCACACACATGAGAAATTTAACAGTTCATGTTTTACATCAAAATACTGTATACAATTTTTTAACAGGGTGTAAACAAAGGTCCAAGACCAGATTTAGCATTCTGATCTTCATTAGCACAGGAGATATGACGTGCTATATGTAAATAACCAAGGTATGATAAACCAAACATTTTTAAGTAAATTTTCAAAAAAAAAAAGTTTTTTCGGTGTAATGTTTTGGGGTTTACAGTTTGCTGGGTGTGTAATACCACCCTGGGGAGTATTCAGCCTTCTACACGGAGTTAATTGCAAGGGCTTTATTAAGAGCTACACCGGTGCCATCACAGTGGCTGCATGCCAAATACATGTTACACTAGCCCGAGAAATCGGATGTTCGCTTATTAGCTCTTATTTACTATCAGATATTTTGTGAGCGCTAGCAAATGAATAAGAGCTGACAGTGGCGTGTGGTCAGAGCTTCTCGGGCTACCATTACACCTGGGTGGGGTGAGGCAATGGTTGAAGATCTTCGAGCTCCAGCCATAATAGGAAATCTTTCTTCTTAAATTCCTATGTCGCTAACATAACCTTACCTTCTTGTCTCATGATATTTTTCACCATTACATGCTCATTTGTGCACAGAAATGTAACTTTAAGGTGCAGTAAATAATATGAATATAGAATTTTTCATGCATGCCATCAAAATTCAATATGTAAACAAACCCAGCGATGACGTCACACTTCTGAACAATGGGTTATGATGCCATTTCCATTGTGTTTCCAATGTTTTGAATTTTTCAATTTATTATTAATTTTTTGTAATTAACGCCCGATAGTCTGACTAGCTGATATACATTTAGCGTGTCTTGATATATTCGGGCAATTTAAAATTATTTGATAAGGTCTTAGAAACTTGCAATTTTGTCAGACAGTGCAGCTTTAAGTTCAATAGGTGAGGATAACAGAAGTACTTAGCGCCACTGTAAAAGTTTCAATTCAAAAAAGTTCCATTAGAATACTGTACCTGTTAAAGGAACACAATAGTGGTATTTTCTTCTCTGCGGCTGCATCATAACATCTTCTGGTTTCTTCAGCATTTTGTGCGATCGGCTTCTCGCAGAATATTGCTTTACCTGTTAAGTAAAGTTGGAAAATATGAGATTTTTTTAATTCCATGGAATTGGATGGTAACTCAGATTGGTCTCTTTGGCTGGAAAGATTGTATTTCCTTTTTGATCAATTTCAAGAGCCCTTCTCTTGAATACCAGAAGCTCAGGTGTATAAGGGCGTCCCAAAAAAAAATTAATACTGAAATTCAAAGGGGCTTACCTCTTAAAAAGTTTCTGTGAACCCTTTCGGTCACACATGCAAAATTTGGGCTCATTTGAAGGGATTTTAGAACTCCCCCAAATGCCAAATAGATGAAATGTTTGGTTTGGTACGGCTAGGTATGGCTAGGTAGGGCTAGGTATGGCCATGTATGGCTAGGTATGGATAGGTATGGTAGTTAGGGCTTGGTAAGTTGGTAGAGCTAGGTATGGCTAGGTATGGTAGGTAGGGCTGGGTATGGCTTGTTGTAGTTTCAGGTAGTTGTGTCTAGCTCTGGAGGGCTTAGATAGAAATTCTTCATCAGTTGCACTGTAATATCAGAACAGTGTTAGCAGGGATGTTTCCCTCCCACCATGGACTAACTCTTTGGTGTAATGGTGAATATCATTGCTGGGTGTATGAGAGATCTTGGGTTCGATTCCCACGAAGGACACTCTTTGAAAGACACATAAAGATTATATGCAAACTTATATTACCTGCTGACACTGCTTGAAGTACTATGGCTTGATGAGTAAAAGTTGGTGTAGCCACGACTATCGCTTCCACCCTGAAATTATAGAGTGTGTTCTTATTATCAAACATGTGGACCGAGTGCACACATTAGCTAACGCAGCGCGCCCACTGTGTACACTTGGTCTGTCAAACATGCTGTCCGAATAGTAGATTTTCACGGAAGTTCTCTGTATTTCCACCAGGTGGCTAAACTAGAATACTGCAATTCTATTGGCTGAAAAAGTTATTGCCCTTGCCTGTGATTGGCTGAAACAAAGTGCATCCTAGCAACAGTATTTTTAGTGCATTTTAATGCATATTTGACTTTATCATTTAGTTGATGTTTGTTATTTTTCTGAGAAAGTTATATTTATGGAATCAGTTAGTTATTACCTACTGTGTCTGAAAAGCAAAATGAGTAATAAGAGGAGAGGAAAGACTCATGTCTTGCAGAATTCAGGGCTGTTCAGTGAAAAGATTCTATTATCAGGCATTTTGGTTGAACTCATGCATCTTCACATTATCAAGGTCTCTTACTGTCGCTTGACTGGTGCCAGCTCCACATGACAGTGACCTTTGCCAGCGGAAAAATGGGTTGAAAAATATACTTCGCTGTTACATTTTTCCGCTGTACCATTTTACGTACCTTGGATCCTCGATAGCAACTGCGCTCTCCTGCGGTGACAAAACTTTTACGTCTTTCATTCTGTATTGTTGCACCATTTTCGTAGCTTTCTCTACATCTGCTTCTATGATGTAGAGAAGATCTGCCCTAAGCGATTTTCTAAGATTGTGAAAATGGATGGTACCGGCTCGGCCGAGTCCAAAAAGGGCCACTGCGAAATAACGGTCAGTCATCGTTTATCGTCTGAAATAGGTCGAGAAGAAACTATCATCAGAATATATTACAGCAGTTTTAGAGCGAGCATGGACAGTTCAGGGGTGAGAGAGATAGATTGGAAATATTGCTAAGTAATTGACCAACTTTTCTAGCCCATTCTTAATGTCCTTGTCATAAAATACTTGTCTGTGCTATGCAGGCAATAGTGGAGAAGATACAGAAATAGCATTACAACTGTACAGAAAAGGGGTAAACTTTGGTCAAAAGAGGTGAAAACAAGTGTATTGCCCAGATGTTGGGGTGATTATTTCATTCTAATTAAACGTGTTTCAATCAGTTTGAAAAGTCATTCTGAGGATGCAACTGTCCCCCCCCCCCCCCCCCCCCGCTGAAGTAGTGGGGTTATATTCCCGCCCTGGGCATTCTTCATGAGCGACATCTCAGCTGGATGTCGATCGCATGGGATGTCAAATTGGCGGTGTCTTGTACTGGTGTCTATGCTGAAGCAGGTGAAACACCCCACCCATGAGGTAAATGTGTAACATGGTGTGGGACTCCATGCCTTATCATCTCACCATTACTTCTGCCGTCATCTGGTCAAGAATAAACTGACTTGGTCAGATTCAGACCAGTGGCATTGATACAATACAGACAAAACAAAGACAAAAGTTGCTATGAAAACTAGACTTACAGACCCTGTGAAAGTATAACAACATAAGCCCTACCTTTTCATAGATCATATGCACAGTATGCACGGTATATATGTTGAAACGTGTTTTTATAATCTATAAATGAATATTGAATAGGTCGATATTCATATTATGATAATCTGCCAATTAAAATAAAAGTTTAATCTACAGATCATGCTATTTATAACTGCACATTTATGTATGTATGTGTGCGTGTATGTATGTATGTATTAATGTATGTATCTATCTGTCTATCTATCTATCTATCTATCTACCTACCTATCTATCTATCTATCTATCTATCTATCTATCTAATCACTTTTGTTGAAATTTTATGGTCTTAATAGTGAGGTTAAATACAATGGCTATTATACAGTGTAAACCAGAATTTTTATTAGATCTTAACTTAGTAGTCTTAGTTGTGAGGCATGTTTAAGGTGTATTTAAGAACAGTACAACTCCTCCTTAAGACCACCTCATTATAGAGACCTCTTAACCATTAAGTCATCAGTAAGGGTGGTCTTAATAGCGAGGTTGCATACAATAATTCATATTCTTCTGTCAAGTTATATGTTATTTATCTTAATGTCTTTAGTATAAAAAATTAATGACCTTGTATTTATTTATTATAGGAATTTGTGTATATATATCTTATCGTACTATTTTATCGTATACTTTACAATCTTCAATATGAATGAAATAAGCTTACGAAACCTTGAAATATGCATGTGCTTGACCTACATGTTGAATATATGTCATGTTTTAAGTATTTACGAAAACATTACTTACATAATTTGCTGTGACTTCTATTGTGAGTATAAATCCACGTAACACGTATACTGTAGGCCTATTTGATTTATATAGATTTATAGAATATATGATTGCTATTTTGGCTGTAGTAGTAGTAGCAGCAGATATTTTATTGACAATAAAGGAGGTAACAATTTGACCTATTTGTCAAATACAATAAACAGCGGTTTACATAAGGGACATTCCATGTGAAATGAATAGTAGGAGAGGTCAAGCACATCTGAATACATGACTTGTTTAATGAGGAAATGTAAAGTTTTTCTGGCCTACTCCAAGAAGTTTTTGTGTAAGAGCATCTAAAATTCTAGTTTTAAGCCTAAAAAGAATGCTTTTTAAATTTTCTATCCAACTGCTGTAGCATCTCTACTTATCAAAATTTAGGCACCAAATATGGTTTATGAACTATGCTATATGTAGGGTAAAAATGGTTAGTATGGGTATAATTTTGTCTCGCTAATGCTGTGGTGAAAGTTAATATGGAAAATGAATAATTCTTTTTGCTTGATTTTGTTTAGGTAATGAGCTATTAATCCTGAGCATATAATATGCATATCAAAAATAGTTTTGAAATAGTATGACTTAGAAAAAAAATATGAGCACTAAAATGCCCGTATTAAACTATACTAATTACAATTATCATATGCAGAAGTTTAATATGGGCAAGATAAATGTTTAATATGAGCAAATTTAGCGGTGCTCATGTTAAACATCTATGGGTCCATATTTATTTTGCACACTTTATAATCCTAAGCAAAAGTTACTGTGGTATGAATCTGAACATTACACTTCTATATCTGATGATCTGATGTTATTCCCATTTGATAGTTTTTTTTATGTTTCACTCCTAACATGATATTTTTGCTCTTCAGTAAGTTGTACTAACGATAGCATAAATCACCAATGCCCATATTACCCAACAATGTGTGCCTGGCATTTCAGGCTGCTCTGAGAATCACATGGCCATTGCAAATGAGTGAGAATCGAAGAAAAGAGTATTCACTATGAACAAAAAATCAGGTTGATAGATCTACACCAAATTAGCATATTCTACAGGCTTTTCCCACAGAAAGAAATGAAAGTTAATATTTAAGTCAGCATTACATGAAAACAAGAGCAGCCTCAAATGTGCTGTCTGCTCTACAGATGATGACCTTGACTATACTTGAAAATTCCACCAGGTGTGAGCATGTACCAGTTACTGCCAGGTGCTCATATTATACAACTTCCCATATTACCCAACTTTACCCTATATATTAGGATCCTATGTTCAATTTCTGATCATAGTTGTTCAAGATGTTGAGGCTGCTCATATCATCAGCTGAACTACTGTGATCAGAAATGGAACCCATGACCCTAATATATACATATACACCGTGTGTCGTCAACTCACAGCCCAGCGACCTAATAATGAACATTCTTTGCTAGTTTACCTAGTTAAACAAAACGATTGGTTGAACTATGTAGCTGAAAGGCTAAGTATAGACTTAAAAAATCTTCTCTTAAAAATACAAGAAAAATGAATTCATATTTTTTTTTTAGTTTAGGCAATTTTTCTGAATTGCCTGCTTGTCAGAACATGAATTGCGTAAACACAGCACATGAACATATAATTATTCTGTTATTTCATGATTAGACCTTCAATACCACCAGCCAGCCTATAGGCAATTGATTATTTTACTTTGGATGAGTAAACGAGCAAAACATGTACATAATTAGGTTGCTGGGCTGTGAGTTGCTGGGCTGTGAGTTGACGACACATGGTGTATAGGACAGTTCATACTTACACCAAATTTAGCAACTACATTTTTTACATTTGCACTGATGGAGTAAGCATATATATTTATATGTAACAGCAAGTGTCCATAACTTGGTATATATTAAGATAATACTATATGTTAAAAAAATTGTCTAACGATACATATATTCACTATTTATGGATCGAATCAATCAATATAACACAGATATGCTATAAACATATTCTGACTCACGGTTTCCATAGATTAACTGCTCTACAGTAATTTAAAAATAGTTTGGCAGCTGTTATCAACTCATAATTGAGGAGGACGGATGTAAAAACTGATAAGGTGGGGCAAGCTGGCAACTTGCCCTGACCCAGCACAACTTTTCCAGGGAGAGGGACTGGCAGCTTGCGCTGACCCAGTGTCTGTTAAGCCCCAGTCACACCTTCCCTTACAAAAACTTAAGACAAGAATAGACAACCTACGACTGAAAGTCATCACCTGTCTTTTAGAAATCTTTTAGAAGTCTTGCAACTGTCTGCAGGATTTTGAACATGTTCAAAATCTGGTGACCTCTAAATTGGTCACCAAAAATCTTAAGTTATCTGAAGTTGTCATAAATTGATCATTTAGTTGAACCGTGGTCGTAGACAAGTCTTGAACGATCTTGAATGAAATTGGTCTACGATAGTCTTAGGTGATATTTAAAGAGTGGTGCGACTGGCCTAAGACTAACTTTGACTAGTTGTACCACAACTGAAGACCGTATAAAAGATCACATACAATCACCAAAAACACAAAGACTATTAAAGACCAAAACGCAATAACTATGACCTGTCGCTTGATCGCAGAAAGACTACTGGGGACTAGTTGAGATCGTTGGCGACTGGTTGTAGGACATGTGACCGTATAAGTGGTATAAATATAGAGCGTTTGAATATTTGCCGATCAGCTGGCAATCAGTCATCTTGTAGTTCACAAGTTGGTTGTACAATGGTTACACATAATCTTTAGTGATATTTATCAATCTTTGACAGTCTATCCTTATCTTAAGATGGTCTTACATTGGTTGTATATTAGTCTTGTGGCAGTTGTACAATTACTAGAGATCTGTCCTAAAATAATTTGAAGACCTGTTGTAATGTGTGGCTGCAACAAAAGATTAGGCTGAAATCGTGAAGACTGTCAAGGATCAAAAGCACCTCCAGGTCTCAGGCAGTCTTCAGGGCTAGTGTGACTGGGGCTTTGATCCCCAAACTGATGATACTCTGATTCACTGCCACTGGGTTTCTGATCCTAACCATTTTTGAGTTTTGTTTCCTTACCATTTCGACAGTACTAGTTTTACCTTTAGTTTTTATCTTTTTTTTTTATCTATAGTAAGCATGCAGGTTTAAACTTGATAATGATTTATCAAACTCTTTTTATCAGTAAATGTAATGTATAATATACTATTAAAACGAGCTCATTTGTTTGTATTTGTTTATATTGATTGTACTATAAACATTTAGGCCTACTAAATATGACATTGAACTTTACCGAAAACTGATATGTTCTTTCATTCCAGCTCATCATTACCTGTATGTTGTGCCAATTGCACCAAAAACTTAACAGTAGGCCTATAAAAAATTTAAAAAAAAACCAACATCGAAGTAATTTAATTATTGTCCAACCCCAACAGCAATATAATGAATATGATAAGGTTTGTAGGCCAATATGTTACAAATTGCATATGATAGATATAACTTAATTGCTATTTAAACTTACCTAATATTTTCCTATTTTGCAATAACTGCACTATAATGTGTCCTGGGAATACTTGTAAATACAGCTTTAGTACTGAAATAATTATCACAGATACAGTATTACAAGGTTTAAGGGCTCTCAGATGATAATACCAATGAACAAAGAATGGCAAGTGGAATTTGTTTTAGACACTTACATAGAAGTTTTACAATCAGGAACACTATATTGTTTGATGTTGATAAGATAGGTCTACTATACCCAATGTTACTGTTCACCTATGATTCTACTGGACTACTTTTATGTTTCGTCACCTCACAGCCCAGTGACATAATTATGTACACGTGTTGCTCGTTTACTCATCTAAAGTAAATTAATCAATTTCTCTTATGGTATATAGACTGGCTTATGGTATTAAAGGTCTAACACTGAAATTATATAATAATTAGATGTTCATGTGTTTAGTTTGCACAATTCTTGTTCTGATAAGCAGGCAATACAGAAAAATGGCCTCAACTAAAAAAAATATTAATAAATTTTCTCTTTAGAATATTTCTTACGTCTATGCTCAGCCTGTTGGCTACATAATTTAATCATTTTGTTTAACTAGGTACACTAGCAAAGAATAGGCATTTTCTTCACAATACATAACAATCTCTAATTTAAACTGGCAAATCCTATAGAACTACATTACTTATCACAATTAATCCTGTATATTTTAATCATATTCTCTGTTATAATATAATATAAGTGTGTTATATTTATCTTATTATTGCTATTTGTCATCTTTATTTATAAATATTTGTTCATTATTATTATTTATTATTTTTCCATTAAAACCAATCTTCAATTTAATCTATATCGTTAAATGAGTAATTGGTATACGGTATGCAACTCTTTGAATTACGTGTCATCCTGTTATTTGGAGACAAGTTGGTTTTGTTGTTCTTATTAATATATTTATCTATGTGGCCAATAAATGAACTAAATGGAATTGAAACGTTTCGTCTTCTGTTATATACCCTGCTATAAATGGCACTCAAACAAACTATATTTAGCTATAGCTGTCTGCGAGATGCTATAACTAAAGTACAACTGCTGCCATCTGGTGTTAATTCACTGAATTTAACCATCAAATAATGGTGGATTTTCACGGGAGGTTCACTGTATTTCCACCAGGTGGCTAAAACAGAATACTGCAATTCTACTGGCTGAAAAAGTTTCCACCCTTAACTGTGATTGGCTGAAGCAAAGTGCATCCTAACAGCAGCATTTCGATCATTTTGATGTTTATTTGACATATTATCAATTAATTTCCGATCTTTCCCTGATAAAAACTTGATATATTAAATAGGTTAGTTATGATCTTCTATGTCTGAATAGCAAAATGAGTAATAAGAGGAGAGGAAAGACTTATGTCTTGCTGAATTCAGGTCTGCTCAGTGAAAAGTATTTATAATAGATACTTAAATTTAGCAAATGCAGTATTAGCAGCCCTGAAATTTACTATTGCCTCGCTGTTATGAAAACGCTTTATGCATAATTTGTGGTTTTAATATTGAGGTGGTCTTAATTGAGAAAAGAATCATTATATAACACAATTGGGTCCAACTTGCAGTGGTGAGGTGGTCTTAGTGACCTTGATAGCAAGGTTATCTAGAGGGGGTTATGCTGTATTGGAAGTATTTGAAAAAAAAAGAAAAGGAAATACAAAACACTGATGTTTATTTTTTAATTGTACAAATCGAGAACTTCATAAATGATATTTGTGTACAAAAAACTATATCTACTTTCAGTATTATTTTTACTGTGTGGTATTATTATTATCATAATTTGCATTTGATATTTTATACTTCCATTTCTACATGTCACCATTACAAATTTCATGTTTTTTTCTTCATGACAATAAAGATTTTCATTATCGTTAGAGAGAGATTTTCGAAGAATTTTTGAACGAGTGATATTGTAAACATACCATTAAAAAAAAAATGAAGATAATGTTGTTCCACTGGGCAGCAAGAATCTCTAAGTAGGCAGCCAGATTGTATAGATTATGTTTCTTTTGTACAAGTGACAGAATAGAAAAATGAGTAGCACTTTTTCTTTGAATGTTATTTATATGATGATTTTGGAGCTTTTTTGGACAAAATAATAGACCACTCCCCAAACTTTCTTTTCCTAAATAATGAAGAAAAATTTGAAATATGTATGAACAGTGTTAATATTAAGTCAACAGCAAATTAGATCAGTAAATTAGATCAATGAGTGTTTTACTAAGCATCAGTCTTTCTTACTGATCTGTACAACTCTGTTGCTTTTTCCCACTGCATTTATTATATTTTATTAATTGTTATTCGTGACTCGTAAGCCTGCAATAGGCTGGATGTATTGACATGTGTCAAGTTAATAAAAATAAACTAAAACTAAACTGTATAAAGGGCCTATCTCACATAGCCGAGTGACAATGCCGAGTGATGCCGAGTGATGCCGAGTGCCTAATAAATTAGGCAATCGGGAATACTCGGCTTTGCACGCCGACCACTCTGGAAAAGCTCGGAAATACTCGGCAACACTCGTAGACAGATTTTGAAATTTTAAACATGTTTAAAACATTTTACGAGTGTCGCCGAGCAATTTTGCTTTTGAATTGCTCGCGATTTACTCGGGGTTAACACGCCATGCACTCTGGGAGTACTCTGGGAGTACCCTGGGAGTACCCTGGGAGTACCCTGGGAGTACCCTTGGTCACTCTGGGAGTACTCTTGGTCACTCTGGGAGTACTCTTGGTCACTCTGGTAGTACTCTTGGTCAGATGGATTGCTGTGTGGACGTGATTTCCTCGCCGAGTGGTCGGCGTGTAAAGAAGGCGAGCAATCGGCGAGCAATCGGCGAGCAGTCTGCAAGCAATTGGCAAGGCCTTGCTGACTTGCTTTTTCTAGTCATCAAATGACCAGGAGTGAAGCCGATTGATTGATTGCCATCAATCGTCATTACTCTGCATCGTCACTCGGCTATGTGAGATAGTGGCTTTATAAGAGTAGTATGAAAAAAATCTTCATTTTCCTAGCCAACTTCTGTTGTGTAACATTTACTTATACATATGTTGACACCAGAAATTCCTTATTTTTGAAGACCACCCATACTCTCATAGTACAAAATGTGATTACTGATGACGATTACCTAAATTTATTTTTGGACATCTTTGCTAAAAATTGCATTTTATTGTGATGTATTAATTACATTGAATATCAATACATTAAACTTGGACTTTGTCAATATTTCTGATGATTATCTTTCACTTCAAAGTCAGCCATTATGATGTTTTTCCCCGTTCTAGCACTCTCTCCACAAGCTGATGATAATCTGGAGATTTCTATCGCTGTTTCCATGGAAACATCTTGAGGTTTTTTGCCTGAAATGCAAATATTTTGCAATAAAATATGCAACAGAAACCAAAAACACCAACAGAAAAAGTTTTTAACGCAAAAAACTGGCGCCAGGCATCTTCTCTTTCAAGATAGCCCGAGGTAACCAAATGCTTAGTCAGGGGTATAAGCAATTGGTCATTGTGATATTTTTGATCTTATAATTATTGAGAGGGTGCATGCTGCAGGGCTTGTTCTGAGTGACACATATCACAGAAGTCTCTAGTTGCAGCAAAGTTACAAATAATTCTTAAGAGATTTCCTAGTTACTACACATCTGAAACCACAGAGAATATATTTGCACAGAATCTTCCTTCAATGTTTTTTATACGTGCATATATATATTACGGAATTAGATGATAAGAAAGTTTGTTTCAGTTTTGTTCCAGCAAGGTCATAAAATTGAAATTGAGAAATATAATGGCATCCCAGAGGCTCTATTTAAATCTCCAACTAATCCGGAAATTATCACATGATATTCAGGAGGATGGGCCAGTTAATTCAATAGAAAAGACAGAAAATTGACCTGAACCCAAAATGGCACTCTCCTCTCCTCCTCAAAGGTGTCAATGCTCTCCCTTTTTATAAGACATCTATTTGCACTATTTGTGGGGGCAAAGGCCCAGACAGGTGTCTGTAACACATCTGTATGATCAGTGACATATCTAGTGCTTGTATATTGCAAAGGCCGAGGTGAAAATGCTCCGAAAGTGTGATAAGCGTGCATGTGCTATATTTAGATCCATAGCATCTACTGCTCTCATGTGTATGATTGCAGCTGCATGTGATCACTGTCAATTGAGATAATAACAAAAGAGGTAGCAGCAGCTGCTAGTTCAAGTTTTTTGGTCGCACCACAGGCGTTCGCTTACATGATAGCACGGCGTCAGCTCTTAGCGGTAAACACTTTACTAAAGGTCTTATTAAACCGCAATGTTTACCACTAAGAGCTGACACTGCGCTATCACGTTGGCAAACGCCTGTGGTTGCACCCTGAATATGTTACTTAGCATGATAGTTTGAATAATGTGTCAATAGTTTGGTAATATCTGTAGGGAATATTTCCACAAATATTGCTGAAATGTTTTATTACTTGGAAATTTGACTGGCAAGTTTTTTAGGGTCTGCACTTTATTGTAGTGACAACATTAGTCAAATGTTGTGGCATGAATGTTACAACTTGTTTGTGTTTGAAGTGTCTTAATTTTACAGGGTCTTATTTCTACTATGTATAATTTAATATACTTATGACTGATTCAGAAAAAGCAACAATTTCTCTGGCCTATTACACAGTATTGGGAAAGCGAAAGTTAAAAAACAAATTGTGAATGCAGATACAGGCAGACCAAATATAATTACTAGAATCTAGAATTTTTGGTTGCTTTTTCTAAATCATTCATAAGTATATTAAATTAGACATTTTTGAGCATGCATGCAAACCTACCATCTCCTCTCGGTACAGAAACTAGAAAAGGATTTTAAGCTGCAACTTTTCAATTGAGATCTGATACATGTAGTAGCAAAGCAAGAACGGTGTACCGAAACTGGAAGTGGGTATCTCACTTCTACTATCTTCGCACACAGTTAGTTTTATTAAAAACGGCCCATCAAATTGAAACTAGACGAAGTGGTCATAGCTGGCTACTCAAAACCGGATCTAAAAGTACATATTTATGATATATTAGATTAATTTATTACATTTACCAAGGTTTATATTTATCTGGCGATAGATGTAAGCGGATTATTAGCTATAGAAGTGGACAGAAGCAGCTGGATTTAGCATGTTTAGACCACAGCCAATTACAGGTCGCTACAGACAGCTAGAGTCAACCGTATTTTATGAAATTTACTGTATGACTTTGCATAATTTCCAAAATACGTTTTATGTTGTCGTAAGTACTGCAAAGATGTCTATACACGGAGACCAGATTAAACCTCTCATCTCTCAATGAACTGTTTGTATTTTTAGGATCTCAAAGACATTTAAGAACCTTTCACGGTAATAAGCGATTTTACAAACAGTTTTATCCTTCTGCTGTACATATTTTTAATGGTAGTTTTTAATCCGTTTATGTGTGTACCCTAGTCATTCTTTTACATTTTACTATTTATCACTATTTATTTCACTGTATGGACTCCTTTAATGAGCTCAAGGCAGCAAAATTTATTCCAAATACTTTATATTTTAGCTAATAAATTATTTCTACTTTCTACTTCTATATTGAGGAGAGATTCACACAATGGGATGCATCTCTTACCTTCCAAAATATCAAAGAAATTATCCATTACATTCACGTAAGACTCAGCATATCTTTGAGGGAAGTTGTGCTTCAACTTTTCGGCGTGGACTCCAAGTTCGTTGTAAGACACCACCCCGGTGCTTCTTTGGTTTTGCGATTCTAACATCCCATTCTGGCCGTATACCTGAATATATAGAATTCGATTATCATTTCGAATGACTTCAGCGAACATTGGTAATGGTTCCGTTCTTAATTCAAAACATACACAGCAGCCATCCAACGTACATTGCAGCTGCCCAATACACAATGTACTTAGCAGCTGTCCAACCAATATACTCTGCTGCTGTGCAACATAAATCTATGCTGGATGCCAATGCAGCATTCTGATTGGCTCAGTGCATCTGAGTGGAGAATATTACAAATATGGCCCGGTGTGAGAGAAATATAAGCTAATATTATATAAAACCTAATAACTGTGTGGTTCAGAGCCTTGAACTTCATGAGTGATGAGGTTGGGCCATCCTCATCAAAACATTCAAGACGGTCAACAAACTGAAGCATTGTCGAACTCAAAAGACTTTCTGAAGCTTCTCCCTTGACAGAATTGTATTCAGATGGAAGGAATACAAAATACAAAAATTAATAGTATTTCTTGTGCCAGGCAAAGCTAATTTGTTTATTTTATGGGTATTGTGAAGAGTTATCTAATTCTACTGATGACGTTCATGACGTTCCTGAGTCTAAATGCTGACCTGTGATTGGCCAGGCTGTTTTCTGCATAGGGATAATATATTTTATGGGTTCACCACAATAAACCTCATAGTGTGAACCTAATGGTTTTTCTATGAGGTTCACACTCTATTGCGGGATATAATATTATCATAAAATACTGTCAATCAATAGTACTGCAACATTGGGAGACAAACAAGAATCTATCCACATCACCTCAACTCTTTGATCATAGCCATAATTTGCATGTCGACTGACGTCGATGATGGCAAGAACACCATTTGCAAATTTCAAAGTGATCACCGCCGTGTCTACATCATTCATGGCTTTAACCTCGGGTTCTTGTGCATATGCATAAGCGTGGACTTCGGAAGGAAATTCCCCTACCATCCAGCACACAATGTCCAAGTCATGCACGGCTGTGTCGTAGAAAAAGCCACCTAAAGAATTTCAAAAAATTTACAAATTTACATGAAGAAAAAATGGATGATTTAGATGAAAAATTACAAATTTCAAGGAAAACCTTTACGTTATTTTAAAAAAAGAACTATGATTCTACAACGCACAAAAAAACAACAACTACTGAATGATTAGATAAATTACGCACATTT
Organism: Alitta virens; assembly: GCA_932294295.1. Lineage (NCBI taxonomy): Eukaryota > Metazoa > Annelida > Polychaeta > Phyllodocida > Nereididae > Alitta > Alitta virens. The sequence continues at coordinate 9,535,491 of OW028578.1, read as the reverse complement.
CTTCTACTCGATAAAAATAAAGTTACTTTACTGTAAAATAAAAGTTATTTTTAAGCAAAACTAAATAAAAGTATATGTAATCAACCTTTTGCCAGCATATTGCAAGTAATGTAACGTTTCGTGGTTTGGGTAATGGGTATGAATACGTGGATTAAATGGTATTCTTAAAATTTTCTTTTGTTGCTATTTTAACCGCCTCACTCTTATGACCAGTGAATGTTGTAGAATGATCTTAATTGAAATGTTTCACTGTACTGACTGTCTTTGTTAAAGTCATTTTTAATGGGAGAAACAGTCTAACATAAGATAAATTTACCAGTAGATGCAAGCTGAGAAACCTGGTGAGTAACACAATGGTCTCTGGAACACGTCTTGACAATGTGGAGTTTTCCAATATCCCCTGACGTCATTCGGTTGAAAACGTCCCTAATCGAAGGATCATAACGCCTGAAAATTATTTAGTAACATGGCTTAATGTCTTATTGTGCTACTGTCACACTAATAGTCTGATACTGCTGGCTTACAGCCAAATTCATTGACTTGGAAACAAATAATAATGTCTTGGAAGCTAAACAGATGATGTCATGCGAACCTTGGCCAACAAATTCAACCCGGATTCACATGACATCATCTTGAATTTAGCTTCCAGTCTATAAAATGGATATCCAAGTCAATGGATTTGGCTGTAAAGCAGCCACAGCATTGCACTGGATCACTTCCAACATAAACTTTCTTGTCAAGTTTAAACCAATAATCTCTGAAATTAAATTGACAAATTGACTTGGACGAATTTCAGTCACCATACCTGTTGAATGAACACAAAAGTGGCACACCAGCTTTGGTCGCTGCTTCGTAACATTTTCTTGTCTCTTCCAGATTTTGAGCGATTGGTTTTTCACACAGCACTGCTTTACCTAAAATACAGTGGATAAAAATTTTAGGTAAAGTCTGAAATTGCCACTGGATGAGCCAGCAAAATTTCCAAATCCGATAGCGACCATTTCTATACTTGTACTTAACCAAGACAAACGAATAAAAAATACAGATTAAGTGTGAGATGACTGCAAAATGGTCAATCGAAACAGCAATATATTATAAATAACCATATTCATGATTGATTCATGCCACCAGGAAGCCTGAGGGAAAGACATAACTTTGCAGAAAATTAAAAAATGAATTGTATTTGACATCCTACTTTGTTGATGAAAATTGCAATTTGTAGGGCATACTAGAATCTCGTCCCCGTAACTAAGCAATAATATATTCCCGTTATATAAACCTTTTCTTTGATGAAAGAAAAACTCTGAAATTGATTCACGAAAAAAGAAGTAGTATGGAATGGGGGATAAAAACCTACCAGCATTCACAGCCTTTGTTACGATGGGTTGATGGGAAAAGGTAGGTGTCGCTACGATGACTGCCTCGACTCTGCAAATATGAATATAAAAAAAGGAAAATGATTAAAACATCATTTATTATATATGGTCTGTTTCATTTGACATTTAAAGTTGAGATGCTATAGCCTGGCATATAAAATTTCAGCGGTTAGAAATTTCGAATAGTTAAAAATTGCTGGCACACCAAATGAGACAGTATAGTTATATCCCTCATAGTCAGGAGTAACTAACATTTCTGTTGGTTATATCCCAACACCGAATCTATCTTTTACTCCACTAGTCATATTTACTAATTTGTTTGGTTGTTTCATATGTTTCACTGCTGTAATTGAGCCATTAAGGTACAGTTCAGTTTGCACTCAGGAGGGAGTTAACTAACATTTTTTTGTTGGATATTAGTATATTACCCGCTCTGAACAACAATAGGAATACTATCTAAGTGGAGTATAAGTTATTTTATTTTCTTATATGCTAGGTAGGTGCCAAAAATAATCAACTTTAAAAGGGGGAAAAAAAATTTTGCAGATTTAAAACTTTTAATTAAGTACATGGCCAAATGTGCCACGTGCGTTTTCCATGAGAAGGATAAACACATTGAAAACGCATGGGTTTTAGCTAATTATAATAAGGAAAAAACCATGCGTTTTCCATGCGTTTATCCAAACGCATGGAAAACGCACATGGCACAATTGGCCATGTAGCACCCACTACCTGGAATCTTCCAAAGCTATGGTGCTGTCCTCTGGTGAAATGACTTGGACATCTTTCAGTCTGTATTCTTGCACTACTTGTTTGGCCTTTTCTGTGTCTGCCTCCACGATGTAAAGTAGTTCTGCTCTAGGAGACTTCCTCAAGTTGTGGAAATGAATTACTCCTGCTCTACCCAGGCCAAAGAGTGCCACTCCATAGTATTTACCTGACATTCTGCAGATGAAACAAATCAGTTGCAGCGGGGGCACATTTACAGAATCAGTAGGTTTTTCAGCAGTCTGCTAGTAGGATTTTAATTTTGAATTTACTTTATCTACCTTCAGTTAATTTCATTAAAAAAAAGCCTGTCAAATTGAACCTAAATAAAGTTAGACAACTTCTGATATACAATGCTATCTGCCACTAAACAGAACTGTCTGGCTATAGCTGGCTACTCAAAGCCGTATCTAAAAGTATGTGTCACACCAATTGGTGCATAGGTTGACAGTAAAGCATATTTGTTGTGTTTTGTTAAAAAGATGCATGTCGATTGCACATACACATTTATGATATATAAATAAATTTCTTACATTTACCAAGGTTTATATTTTTCAGTGGTGGTAGCTTTAAGATGACTATAAGCTAGCAGAAGACAGCGGAGCCGGCTGTAGCTGCTTTTAGCTACAGCCAGAAATATGTTGCTACAGCTGTCTAGAGTCGACCATATTTTATGAAACTAACTGTAGCACAGAAATAGGTGACCTTACCTGTGACCATATTTTATGAAACTAACTGCAGCACAGAAATAGGTGACCTAACCTGCGACCATATTTTATGAAACTAACTGTAGCACAGAAATAGGTGACCTTACCTAAGACCATATTTTATGAAACTAACTGTAGCACAGAAATAGGTGACCTTACCTGCGACCATATTTTATGAAACTAACTGTAGCACAGAAATAGGTGACCTTACCTGCGACCATATTTTATGAAACTAACTGTAGCACAGAAATAGGTGACCTAACCTGCGACCATATTTTATGAAACTAACTGTAGCACAGAAACAGGTGACCTTACCTGCGACCATATTTTATGAAACTAACTGTAGCACAGAAATAGGTGACCTAACCTGCGACCATATTTTATGAAACTAACTGTAGCACAGAAACAGGTGACCTTACCTGCGACCACATTTTAGGAAACTAACTGTAGCACAGAAACAGGTGACCTTACCTGCGACCATATTTTATGAAACTAACTGTAGCACAGAAACAGGTGACCTTACCTGCGACCATATTTTATGAAACTAACTGTAGCACAGAAATAGGTGACCTTACCTGCGACCATATTTTATGAAACTAACTGTAGCACAGAAACAGGTGACCTTACCTGCGACCATATTTTATGAAACTAACTGTAGCACAGTAGCCACTTTCTGTACATCACAACAGCTTATATTTGTTCACACCTCACCTTGACCATGTCCTTTTTCTGTAGTATCGTTCATGCTTAAAGCTGGATTGTCACTCAATATGACAGTGGCCAAAATCTAGCGCATTCGCTTTATTGTCTTCTTAATACTGATTACCTACCGTCCAGAGCCTTGCTGGGTTTACTGTCTCTCTATAAAATAAATGAACTTCACCTAGTATTTAATTGTTCATGCCATCAAAAATCCAATATGTAAACAAACCAAGTGATGATGTCACAATACTCAATAATGGGTGATTATGTAATTTCCATTGTATTTCAATGTTTTGGTCTTGATTGCTTTTAATGTATCATTTATGTTTTTAGTTAATGCCTGAAAGATTCATTAGCTTACACATATTTAGTGTGCCTTGATCAAATAAGGTGATTTTCAATCATTTGATGAAGTTTTAGAAAATAGCAATTTACAGACAGTGGAGCTTTAAGACTTCATACTATTCACATCAACTATTATTCTAGATCAGCAACGACACAAATTGCAAGTGTTTTGTTCAGTTCTTTATTTCTCTTTTTAATATTCATACTTAGTTCGGTATTATTAAGTTTTACTGACATAATTACAAGATATAACTTATATTAAAACATCGTACATACCTACTGTACCTACAACTGCAATACCTGCACCGCTGCACCGCTGCACCGCTGCACCGCTGCACCGCTGCACCACTGCACCACTGCACCACTGCACCACTGCACCACTGCACAATTGCACAACTGCACAACTGCACAACTGCACAACTGCACCTACATCGTCCAGTAACTACACCTATTGTACCTGCACCTGAGCTTGTCTCGCTCTCTAACTCGAATGTGACTGTCCCAGAAAATTTAATAAAATTCTTAGGTTTGGTAAATTTTCAGTAATATGGAATTATAATGTGTTTGTGTAAATGTTTTGGAACTATGATTGTGTTGTCAATGTGAAAATTAAATCAGTTCAGTTCAGTTTAGTTCGCTTAGCTTCTATGCTGGTGATTGTGTACTTTTGGAGCCACCCAAAACATCACATGAAACAAAAGGTATGTACAGTTAGTTTCATAAAATATGGTCGACTCCAGACAGCTGTAGCAATCTATTCCTGGCTGTAGCTATAACTGGTTGAAGCCAGCCGCTTCTGTCTACTTTTACCTTATAGTCGGCTTAAACTACCACCACTGAAAAAATATAAACCTTGGTAAATGTAAGAAATTTATCTAATGTATCATAAATATGTATGTGCAATCGACATGCATCTTTTCAGCTTACAAATATATTATGTATGCGTAACTTTCAACTTATGCACCAAATGGTGCTGCACATACTTTTAGATCCGGCTTTGAGTAGCCAGCTATAGCCAGACAGTTCTGTTTATTGGCAGGTAGCATTGTATAGCAAAAGCTGTCTAGCTTTATCAAGGTTCAATTTGACAGGCTGTTTTTAATGAAACCTTGGCGCCTATAGTGGGTTCAAACCCACTGGGCCACAAGTTGATGTCTGTGGGACAGTGTGGGTGCATGGGTTCAAATCCCACTCCCTGCACTGTTTATGAGCCACATACATCCCTGTCCAATCACATGAGATGTACTGTGATGAATATGTTACATAAATGTGAATAATCGTACCCTAACATTGTCGCCATTGTAACCTGACTTGACTGTAGAATAGGAAATATTAAAGATAATTTAATGGTAAATATTAAAGATTTTTTACCTCCAATCCTGACTATTGAATAATTACACTTGTCAAATCAAAACTGATATAAGTACAATTGATCAATCATAACCTAACCCAATAGCTCATCTATACTTATATCGGATTATAAATATTGTTTTTACCTTTTTGTGATACGATGGGTATATCAGCACAACTAAATGTATGTATCTGTATGTATGCTCTTGTGTGACCTCACATTGTTCTAGAATAGACTTTTGATTGAACTTAAATTGTTATCTATTTTATTTATGTATTAATTTTTATGGACCATTAGCTCATTATATTGTCCATTGTTTTGTGAGAGATAAACCGCTAACCTTGGGTGTAATTTGTGCCAAAATTAGTTAAGAAAGCAAGAGAGATCGAAGTCCACTCATTTGAACAGGGAACTCAGTGATACAGCAGTTTTAGAGCGAGCATGAACAGTTGCATCCTCAGAACGACTTTTCAAACTGATTGAAACATTTGATAGGAATGATATAATCACCCCAACATCTGATCAATAAACTTATTTTCACCTCTTTTGACCAAAGTTTTACCCCTTTTCTGTACAGTTGTAATGCTATTTCTGTATCTTCTCCTCCATTGGCTTGTATAGCACAGACGAGTATTTTATGGCAAGGACATTAGGAATGGGCTAGAAAAGTTGGTCAATTACTTAACAATCTTTCTGATTTGTCTCTTTCACCCCTGAACTGTCCATGCTCGCTCTAAAACTGCTGTAGCCCAGTCCTTAAAGGCAAGCACTTGCCACTCCTAAGGGTTGATTGATGAGAAGTCAGACGGGGGAATCCACACCATGTTACACATTTACCCCATGGGTGGGATCTTCAACTTGCCTCAACATAGACACCAATCAAATTAAATTAAATCAATCAAATTCAATTCAACCAATCAAATTCAATTCAATTAAGCTGCTTTACCTTTGTATATCTTCCTTAAACCAGTGCTCTCCAGTCAGTCATCTTTGTAACACTTTCAAACCAGTGCATGATGTATATGATATGACATGCTTATTTATCCGTGATCTAACTATCTTGGTTTATGTCAAGCTATTCAATACCTTTTGTGAGCATGTAACATCTGTGTGTCTGGCTATTTTTGATTCTTTGTCTAATAGTTTGATTAATAATTCATTGACATGTTAAGTAAATACTCTGTGATGCAACTGTGTTCAATTTCGACCCATTATGTATGTACATATTTAAATAATTGTTTACGTGCATAAGGTGAAATAAGTATCTTTTAAGTTAAAGAAGAAAAAAATAGATTTATTTTCAAAAGAAAGACTTCACTGAAAAAAATTCTAGTACATTTTATGGTAATTTGCTGGCAAATTTTTGCACTGCATTTTGCTGTGATTACAAGTCTGTTATTTTTATAGTTTCATGCCGAAAAATGGAGTTACCACGTGGTTACTGTATACAAATCATGCTTTAACCGTAAAAACCGTGGGTAAGTTGCAAGATCGAAAACTACGGAAACTCGTTGCAGCGTGCTTACATAATTTTAGATAAACTTCATCCTTTCATCACATGCATAATGAATTTTTTTTTATTGTACACCTTTTTAAGGGAGGGGGGGCTTTGTCAGCCATGTGCAGCATGACTGTCTTAGAAGGGCCCTCCTGATCTTGTATTTTTAATAAACTTTTTCAAATAGTTTTACTGTTAGAATGGAGTTTTGTTCTGTGAGAAAGTGAAAAGTTTCATTATGCACCCATAAATAGGGCGAAAAAGGTTCTTGTTTCAGTCATTTCATTTTAGAAAACGTATAGTACAGGGGGGGGGGGGGACATGGTCCCTAATGGTTCCACCAGTGATAAAGGGAGTATTTTGGCATCATATGAAATACGGTCTTATTATGAGCATATTCTGATCAAAACAAAGTTTTCACTAAGGCAATTTACAAATTAAATTTAATGAATATTTCGCTCAGATAAAATTGTGATATAAATGGGATGAAAATATCATTGGATCTGTTTTAGTTGGTTCAGAAAAAACGCCAGGTGGCAGTATTGTTGCCTTTATTGCCACCTGGTGTAGTAAATCGATGTGAATGATCAGTGAGGTATTTATTACTATGTTTAATTTCTCTTAATGTAAACATTGATTATTTACATGCCATTCATCTGTTCATCTCAATGTTACAAAATGTGACAAAAGCCGAAAATTGAATTCAGCTTTAAATGCAAATCCTTATTTAGAAGATTCTAGACGTCTGATTGGCTGAGAGTAAAATTAATCTCTTTTTTTTATTGGTGATGACGGTCGACGATCATTTATGTCTAAATTGAGGTCAAATAAAAAAAGATGATTCGGAAATAGTGTAAACCGTGACCCATCGCGTGTAGACCAAGAACTCAAGGTAGAGAAATTCTAATTTTTTAGGGTAACATTCAAAGTTATTTAACGATACCTGTTGGAACCATAGACTTGATTAAGCATTAAAGTTCTACAGGTTCAGGATTTCTTACGAAGTCAGTGGTGACCCGTATGTATGTTGTATTCCAGCTGACACTGTGAAAAGGGAAATGTGGTCTCGCATTTTTCTTACAGAACAAAAACAAAAAAAAAATTGAAAAAGAGAATAGTGATTACAACAGGCCTTGGCACTTAATTGACCCACTTTCAAAAAGAAACATGTGGCACATGCTTAGTTTTGAACATTTCTCAAACTGTAAAATGAACAATTTAGCCAGTTTGTGATCTAGCCTTGCTAATGCTTTGCAACAATGTGTTTGTTCTCGTATTGTCCCACCAGCTCAGATATGGCCTGATGAAGCCTTGTATCTGCCATAATACAATGGACTTGATAGTATAACGCAAGAAACTCGGATATTTTTACAACCTCCAGTATCTTCTTGTGAATTTTGCTATATCAAAACAACCTCATAAATTAGGTCTGATGTGTTTCTGTGAACATTTACTGAGATTTTAAACAAAGACTAACTGACTAACTGACTGACCTACTAACTGACTGACTAACTGACTAACTAACCGACTAACCGACTAACTGACGAACTGACTTGATTCAGGTCATTGAAGGATCAGTAAGTGCCCAAGGAAAGGTGAATGATCGGTAAACTTTAACTCTGATTTACATTAACTGAAAGTTGTTATCAACCAGAATGGTGTGATAACCATCCTTTCAGAATTTTTTATTCTACCTGTAGATGCAGTCTTAATTTTGGCTTTAGTATAGTTTTTAACAGGCTTTCCCATGATACCGATATTATTTGTGAAGGTTGATGGCATACCCTAGTGTGATAAAAAATTAAGGACTGAGCGAAACAGGAAGTGGTCACACTTTTGGTAAACTTCCGGTTCTGGATCGCTTGGCAAATCAGGATTAATTACAACTTTTGTGATGCACTAAACATTAAGACCTCTTTCTTTGTTGCAGTTCTTTTAGATTTATTTAGCAGCTAAGCTTATATGTAGTAGTGTGTTTAGGCAGTTGTCTAGCTCAGTATAGCTTGTAGTAGCTGAATATATGAGATTTCCACTGTACGTCTATTAGAACCTTTTTCTGAAAGGTCAGACCTTGGGTTTACTCCCCACTCAGCACAGCACATACTCTTTCGCCACTTGTTGCCACCAGGGGCGTCATGGGTCTGGACTTTGGTGCCACCTTGTGGATGCGCAAGAAACTAAGCTACTTACTTCTCATTGAGGTCTCGCGGAGAGCGTGAGATGGCGAGACCCCAGGCAAATCCCTCTCTTAGTAATAATGGACTGTCAGCTCTGCCCATCTTCTTGTTTTTCCATTATGCGACTTTCCATATTTGTACTGGGAAATTTCATTATGGCCAGCAGGCTCAAGTTACCTGTTTTTATGATAGATGAGGTTGCTAGCAGCTTATGCATATCTGTGCACCTACTGTGCTGGTTTTCCACACATACCTGGCTGTTTCATCCTTCATCTCACTGCCATGGTCTCTGCCTGCCCTAATTAGCCCAACATGTGCAGAAATACAGGGCGTAAAGCCCTACTCCCCAACACAACCACCACCATTAGTAGTCGTTGTATGGGTGGGGGCCTACCGCAGTGGTAGTGTACTGGGTTTCCAACCGCTGGGTCACGGGTTTAATTCCTGGTCGAGCCTAAGTTGGATGGCTGTTTCATCCATCCTCTTAATGCCATGGTCCCTGCCTGTCCTAATTAGCCCATCAGGTGCAGAAGTAAGCCTTAATCCACTCACCCACCCTCTACACATACCTTGCATTTGCCAGTTTCTTAAATAATTACCTTCTTTCCAAAATACAGTTATTTTTTACGGAGTAAAAGTTGAGAGCTTGTATACATCGGTAGTTGTGTTTAATGGTAAACTACAAGTGAATGAGATAAACATATATATATTGTAGAAAGTGATAAACCAATCTCCACCTGTTGAAGTTGTGATAAACAAGTTATAGGTTTAACTAAATAAACACTGTTTGTCGAGTATGGCTGGAACTTAGCTCAGGTTACCACAGGCAGAAGTAATGATGTAGTAACGAGGCTTGTTGTCCACACCATGTTAGGATCTACATGTTCTCTCCATAGACACCATTGTAGTTCTAAATATGAGTTTTGGTCTGTTTCATACCTCAGTAGATATGCTATTTATTTTCCAATTTGTAACTTAGTTTTAAGCTCATAATTACATCATATACATGTTGGAATACCTAATTGCGATTCTGACAGGAAATGCTTAAAGTAATTACAATGTATGGCAAATACTGTAGGCTAAGCATTAACAGCATGTACATTGTAAGAGAAGTATGGAATATTGAATTAGTCCACTGATTTAGCCACAGTTACTGGAGAGCGATGTCACTCCAGCATAAACTTCTCCCATGATTGTCTTCCTTAATATTGGCGCCATTCGATCCTCTCAGGAGACTGCAGTGCCACTTTAGCTGAGTGGTCAGATATCGAACTAATTCAATAAACAAAACACAACTAAGGTTTCAAGGAGTTCGTAAGACAAGCTTTTCTTCCCTTGCAAGGAGCAGATCTCATGAGAGTATTATATAACAATAGGTAATAACATTCGTTAAGGCAGTCTCTGGTCTTTGTCTTTGAGATAATGATGTTTGTGTGCACTAGCAGCTGCTGCCATCTGGTGTTTTTGTTGTAAAATGAAGGAGAACGATTTATCACGTTAAATTTGATAGTGTATTGTCAGAATGTTTAATCATCAATTGACTTGACAAAAGTACAGTTAGTTTCATAAAATATAGTCGACTCTAGTCAGCTGTAGCAACCTATTCCTGGCTGTAGCTATAACTGGCTAAAGCTGGCCGCTTCTGTCTACTCCCAGCTTATAGTCATCTTAAAGCTGCCACCACTGAACAATATAAACCTTGGTCAATGTAAGAAATTAATCTAATATTTCATAGATATGTATGTACAATAGACAGGCATCTTTTCAACAACAAAATGACAAATATGCTTTATCTCAACCCATGCACCAATTGGTGCTACACCTTTTTTAGCATTGTATATCAGTTGTCTAACTTTGTTTAGGTTCAATTTGAGAGAGTGTTTTTAATGAAACTAACTGTATTGAGTATAGTTGATTTTGTTTGTTGTGTTCATTCTCTGTCCATGGTGTCTAGTCAATACGTCCAAAAAACCGAAACGTCCAACCATATTATTTTTCATATTTCACTGGCCACGAGACAATCAAATATGGAGGGGAATTATGTGGATGGCGGCTTAATAAGTTAATTATTGTGTTGATTATGATTTTGTAAGGTGAATAACAACAATAAACTGAAATTGATGAGAATGATTGTTGTTAAATGTGAACAAAGCTGTGATCTTGCTAACATTATATTGAAAAATCAGTTTTGCACGGTAGGTATCTAATTGTTCGGATTGCCATAAACATTTGTGATCATAAATTCAAGTGATATTAGATCATAAGCTTAGTAATTTATTTTAGGACCCAAGGATGTCACAATCATTGTGTGTATTGTTATCTATCCGCGATTAGGCATTGTACTGATCTCCCACACATCATTCTTCACGGTTTCCAAGCTCGCTCTTTGATATGTAACAGACACCATTGGGACGTATGAAACTGACCCCGCATCTCTTTGAAGCATTTTGCATTAATCCACCACAAACGCAAACAAGCCAATCTATCGCCGGCTTTTGTAGTCCTCTTTGAAGCTGTGCAGCATCATGAGTATGGATTGACAATTTATCACAAGTCGCGCTATAACAATCTACTTTGAATTCAATGCACTTGAAAGAGTCCAAACAGCAGCCACAAATCAGTTCCTAAGCATCTCTGAAATGACAGATGATTTGAAATGATAGCATTATGGAAACGGGATAGAGGTCCGGAGTACTCTAAAATGAGGAGAGAATGTGGTGTCTCACGGAAATGGACAAACTGTGCCATTTGGCTTCTGGATGTGTCTGTTGTTTTGAAATTTATGGATGGTGAGATGATTTATCAGATGTGTTGATTTCAGTTTGTGTAGTTTGTGCGACATTACCCGACAGGCAGAAGTCATGATGAGGTGGTGTTGCCGACTTCAATCGATGCATTTGATAATAGAGATAACACTGACTTATAGTGAAAATTAAAAGAATGAAGCAATTAGATATATATATATATATATATATATATATATATATATATAGATAGACAGATAGATGGATAGATATATAGATAGATATATATATAGTTAGAGAGATAGATAGATAGAGAGATGGATATATATATATATATATATATATATATATAGATAGATAGATTGATAGACGGATAATACTTTATTTGCAAATGTTGGAATTCGTACTGCATTTCAAATACAGAAAAATATATGTATCACAGACAAACAAATTAATTCAGCATAATACAAGCCAATTAATTGAAAAGGTATATGTGTGAATTTAAATGTATGCGATTATAGTCTGGAATCACTGCTCAAGCAGTTTCAACAGACTTTACAATTACACCCTTTGCAGGCCAGTCCAGAGTCTTTCTCAACTCCCTGGGGAGTATTCAGCCTTGAACACGGGGTTAACCGCAGAGGCTTAAGAGCCCACACCAATGCCATCACTGTGGGTGCCAAGTACCCATTGCACTTGGGTGGGGTGAGGCAATGGTTGATAAAGATCTGCCCAACTCCACGATACCATGTGGGGTAGGTTCCAACCCACAACCTTGCGGATAGCAGATGAACACCTTAACCACTCGACCACGGCATCCCATAACACTCTAGCCCTAAAAACTATAAATCGTTAGAGATATATAAGTTGATATAAACGAGCAATTTCAAGAATTTATGTGCCGTGTTATTTATGTGCACCTGTAAGTGATTGGACACATACCTGGGTGCAATAATAAGGGGGGGGGGCCCAATTAAAAAAGAAAAAGATCAAAGAGTATTTTTGTCAAAGTCAAAGTGAAAGGCCATACAGTTGTACTTTATGTTTGATGCCAAGACACCCTGACAAACATTTGTCCCGTATCACTTCTGCATTTTAATCATCTCAATCCAGTTCACAGTATAGGAAAAATATTGAAAGTTGCAGCAATTTTATTATTGATTCATTTACAACATTAGATACATCAGGTTGCAATTGATAACTTAAAAGAGATAGTGTAGGAGAGCATACTTTGGCATCCCAGAGAGGCAGAAGAGACTGTGTGGGGGGGGGGGGGGGAGTACCATCCCCAATGGCTAGAGTACCATCCCCAATGGCTTGCAGTGTGTGCTGGCTGGCTCCCCATGGGACCATGAGCAATAATTGTGGAGCAATTTCTTTGATGCTATTCAAGTGGTCTGAGATGCTAGAAGATGCAGAAGCCTTTACTCAGGTAATCCGGTGGCACGACCGCTTTTAGTGGAATCAAGATGGGCAACCTTTGGTGTCTCGAGAAATGGCATTAATGAAAACAACATTTAAGTCAGTATTGATCCAACTGGCTATAAATCCAGCTTGCTGAGAGCTTCAATTATTTAGCAGACTGTGGCAATATAAGAGCAGCCCCCCTAGCTAATGTCAAATGGGCATTTCCCCAAGGAAAGTGGGCAGGGAAAAGCTGATCTAGAACTAAACTGACTTACTAAGTCTTAGAACTGTAGGGTCTGTAGGTCACTATTGTAATGTTCGATGTTTCATTCCATGTTGCCATATTGTGACTACGGACTATTACGGTGTCTGTTCTTTCGTGATCGGTACCACCAAAATGATGAAAAGTGAGTATACAGACTGTTACTTAATTTTTTACAAGTTGACCTTGCATCTCTTTGTGGCATTTCGCATTAATCCACCACAAACTCAAACAAGCCAATCTATCGATGGCTTTTGTAGTCCTCTCCAAAGCTGTGCAGCATCATGTGTATGGATTGTCAAATTATCACAAGCTAGATGTGTTTGTTTAACTATTTCCATAATGAGATTACGGTATGTGGCAAAAAGCGAGTTCTTTCTTGAGCGGTACCAACAATATGACGACAAGTGAAAATACCAATATTTATTTGATCTTTTCCAAGTAATAAATCAACAAAAGTTTTCGAAACTTAAATGATATATTTTACCTCGAGTAATTTTTTCAGTATGTTGTTAAAGAGTTAAAGAACCCTAACACTACCGTACCAAGATTCAAACTCTATAACCTTGGTCTATCAAAGCAACAGACGATGGCCTGAACCACTCGACCACCCTGCTTCTACACCCCAGTGCATGACATGATGTAGTATTACGTAAGCATGACTCAATCTCAATCAAGAACACAAACAAAACACCATCCCACCTCCATTGTGGGAGAGCACACAGTGGTTTGGGGTCAGACAAGTTATGGGTGGAGAACAATGGATAATGACACTTTGCACAATAGATAAAATCTCGCGAGACAGCTGCTCTCTCGCGAGAAAGGACGAGACAATGGGATTAAGCGTCATAGCCTCCCATGATGCATCGCTGCCTGGCATCAGCGAAATTTTTATCTCCGCTACCTACTGTTAGGATAGGTTCAAGCAAATTGTTGTATGTCGCGAGGTAGTATGTTCCATAGGGCGTGGACAAAAAATGGATGAACATAAAAATTGAGGATATTGCCTGACTGACCAATGTGATAACATTAGCAGTTGGGTGGCCTAATGGTTAAGGCATCCACCAATGCCATATTGGCCATTTCTGCTGAAGGTCCCGGGTTCGATCTCCGGTCTGGGCACTCTTCATGAGCTACATCCCAGCTGCTGGATGTCGATCGCATGAGACATTACATTGGAGGTGCCTTGTACTCAGTGTCTATGCTGAGGCAAGTTAAAGTCCCCACCCAGGGGTAAATGTGTAACATGGGTGTGGACTCCAAGCCTGAACCTTATCATCTCATTATTACATCTGCCCCTGGCACCTGGTCGTATAAGTTGACTAAGTTTCAGACCCAGTAGCATTGAGACATTAAGATATTATAAAAAAGCTTTGAAGTGCTATTTTGTAATAAATTTCATGAGACATAGTTTAATTTGGAAAAAAAAACTATGTCAATTAATTACTCTAAATATCCACTTCTGTTATTTACAAGTAGCCCTAATCCTCTTTTTGGTTTTTACCAAAAATAAAAGCAGATTTTTCTTTTTTTTTGCAAAAACTTTACATATATCACTATACTTTAGTTTCAGAATATGTGATCCTTTTTTCAAAACCTTTAATAAATTTTACACCAAATTGATCTTACTGGCTACTATACCAGCTTTTTTGGTGGGAAACTAATACAATACATGTAATTTATTACAGTTCCAAAACTTTATAGTACATTGCAACTTTAAACCATCCAAAGCAGAAAATACCACAATTAGTTTATACCCCACCCCCCCCCCCCCCCACCCCCTCTGCAGTGACTGTATAGATGATTCTTTCGTAGGCAGCTTTCCAATTAATAAGAGCAGTGGGGGAAATGACAAGTGTCATACTATGACGTCTGTTTGAACAAGACTGCAATATCCTGTCAGCTTCTCAGTTATAACTGGGTGCCCTCTGATTGGCTACCCCACAGTGATAGGTTCACAGTGATTGGCTCGGCTCACTGTGATTGGTAATACAGTGACATCTTGCTTTTAAGGCCATTTTTATTTATGTCCAATATACAATGTCCAATATACAATGTACGGTGTTCCTCAGAATAAAGGTTTTTTTGTCTTTTATAAGGTGGAGTCAGAAAAAGCACCTAATTCAGATTCAGATTTTTTTTATTTTGCCAAAATATATTTACAATTTATTTTCTATTTTCATTTATAAACATTTGTTTCGCAAGGAGACCTCACAAAGTTAAATATATTTTATCGCTAGCGTGAGGCCACCCGGAGAGATCCATTAATATTACATAGGGAACATTAAATCAAACACAATATGGAAATTACTCTCATCAGTAGTAGTCTCATCTACGTTACTCATCTCAAGTTAAATAATATATTGTTGAAAAATATTATGAAGAATATTATGAAGAAGCAGTAGGATGAACATTTATACATATTTAGCAACTGCAGTCTGCGGAATAAGATGCTACAGTGCTATTTTTCACATATTTCTTAAATCCATCTAAACTATGTGTTTCTGGATTCTCTCTGTAAGTTATGAACATATTATTAAGGGTTTTGATAAATCTATACTTAATACTCTGTTTTGCAAATTCATGTTTAATTAAGGGAAGTCGTAGTTGACCAGCTATTCGAGTTTCATAAAGTGTGTAACTGTACACACACTCTAAAAGATTATGGCCAAAAAACTCTTTGGTGTTTTTGGCATGTCTCCAATACCATACCAGTTCTGATTTCTTAAAAAAACTAATATATTGGAAATATCAGTTTTGATATTGTGTCAAGAGGCTTATATAACATTAGCTGCCTTTTTGTGTGTTAAAACAAGACACCAAGATACAAAATAAATACATCAACTGTGTGGATAATCCTGATTTACAAAACTTTGTGTAAAAACTGAAAACTCCCTTTGGTTATTTGGCAAACTAAAGTGTCCAATGGATTTTTCTAAATTTCAAATTGACTTGGTTTTTTTTTAAATTCAATGGTTTTTTAACAACCAAATTGGTCCCCAAATTTTTAGAGTGCACTGCTGTCTGTCACTAAACCAGACAGTCTAGCTATAGCTGTCTGCGGGATACTACAAATTAAAGTGTATACTGTATACCCAAGTTGCAAGACAATTCATATTTATGTAATTAGTCCGAGTAAAAAGTAACTATGAAGTTTTGCACTATGTAAATCAGCATTATTCACACAGTGAGGTAATCATTGTGTTGTGTTTTAACAGACAAAAGGGCAGCTAAAATTAACGCAACTTGTGAAAGCCCATTGAAGCATATGACAAATATGTCCGAATTGACCTCTCTCTGTCAATAAAAATCTATCTATCTATCTATGAAGTCAATAGTGTTCATTGTTGATGCTAAATGTTGAACTTCACTTACTTCAGTTTAATGGAATATTAGGTGCCTCCACTCTCCAGCTTGGTATAGCTTGGTATAGCTTGGTATAGCTTGGTATAGCTTGGTATAGCTTGGTATAGCTTGGTATAGCTTGGTATAGCTTGGTATAGCTTGGTATAGCTTGCTTTGGCTTGGTTTGGCTTGGTTCGGCTTCTTGTATAACTTCAAGTACTAAGTGTAATAGAGTATTTTCACTGAGCAGACCTGAGTTCAGAAAGACATAAGTCCTTCCTCTCCTCTTATTCAATGAATATAACTTTCTCAGAAAAATAAAAAAAATCAACTGAATGATAAGGTGTCAAATATACATTAAAATGCACTAAAAATACTGCTGCTAGGATGCACTTTACTTCAGCCAATCACAGCCAAGGGCGGGAACTTTTTCAGCCAATAGAATTGCAGTATTCTGTCATAGCCACCTGGTGGAAATATAGAGAATCTTTCGTGAAAATCCACTATTGTTTCTAGTAGTGGTTAGCTACAGTTGAAGATTTTTTCATGGTTCTAGATACCAGGAGATAGTGTTGTCCTTTCATGGTTTAAGAGTTATTTTTTAAACAGACATAAATCAAAGTTAAATATAAACGAGTTCTTTCAGATTGCCATGTAATGTCATATGGTATCCCACAGGGATCAGTATTGGGACCTCTCGTGTATGTTATTTTAGCTAATGATTTAGTAAAGTGCTTGAAGCTTTGTAGCTGTGTGACATTTGCGGACGATACAACTATTTGCATCAGGGAATCATTTAAAGTTCTTATACCAAAAAGGTAATGCTGACTTAAGAAAAATTAAGTGACTGGTTTGATAGCAATTCTCTGACACTTAATGTAGATAAATCAAAATATATCCTATTTAAGCCAAAAAGAACAGAAATTAGATATAATGGAACAATAAAACTAGGTGAAAAAGCAATAGGGAGAGTAGAATATATTAGATTTTTAGGAATAACCATACTGTTTATATTATATCATTATATTAGTTTGTATTTGGGAGCAACTTAATATAGTTTTTTTAAACTCTGTTGTTTCCCTTCTTGACACTGAATGTATTCAAATTAATATGTATATGCATAACTGTATTGAATGTATCAGTGTAAAATTGTATGAACCATGTGTCAAGAAAAAAAAAGTAAAACTTAAATTTAAACTTTAGCAGCAGTTTAGATCACAATTGACAAGTCTATTTAAAATAAATTGAACTTTTGCCAATGTCTCAATGAAGCTCAGCTTATATTACCAAACGTAATGATAAAGGCTTATAGTCCAAACCATTTACCCCTTGGGTGGGATCTTGCACTTGCCTCAGCATAAACTACAAACTTTGCTACTTCAACACGTTTCAGAAATCATTTATTGTGACAAGGGCATTAAGTAAAATTTAATGTTGAAATGCATGGCATGAGTCACATGGGATAGGCCATGAAATTCCCCTTTTTTCGCTCACATTTTTTTCTCATTTAATGTCAGGAATGAAATGAGGCATAAATGAGGCATCTATGCAAAAATGGAGGTGATTAAAATGAGAAAATTGAGTAGTGGCAAACTTTTTGATGACAGCAGTAATTTGGCTTTTTTTTGTTGTTTGGGAAAGTCTACAGAATTTGTTATATCAATGTTGTCTCGGGCTAGGCAGTTTTGAATGCTGAAACACTATCCTCATTTTCATTAAGGTTAAGTCGCAGTTCCAGCGAAACTTGATGAGCTCGAAAATATAGTCCGCGAGTAATCTCCACGCGAAAAGAAGAAAGTCGACAAACAGTGCGGTTTGAAAATTGTTGTCGATGAAGGTTTTTCTCTGCCAAATGGTATGGAAAAGCAATTGAATAGTTAAAATTTGAAATAATGAGATGCGATCGAGTCTTTCGAGCGATGGTGATGGTCTTCGGTGAACCTGTGGCATCTGGTCATGATGTCTTCCTCGTATTATCTCAATGCTACTGGGTCAGTCAGCTTATAATAACCAGCTACTAGAGGCAGACATAATGATGATATGATATGGCTTGGAGTTCACACTATATTACACAATTTCACCATTCATGGCGGTCATGCGCATGCCTCAGCATAGACACCTAGTACAAGGAGGTGCCAATTTAACGTCGGGTGCCATTGACATCCAGCTGAAATGTAGCTCATGAAGAATGCCTTTGATGGACCATCAGAGCTGGCCAATGTGTTAATCTGGGCCAATGCTTAAACCAGAAGGCCACTCAGAAACTATAGAATTACTAAATATGTTACCTACAAGAGCCATATCATTACGATGTAATTATCAAGTTCTGTCAAAAAAGAAGTTATGAAGTACATGTTAAAGAGATACTCTTTTAATGAGAAATACTTAATTTTATGATTTCTAAGATAAAACTTCACTCGCTTGACAATTAATTCTTAATAATTCTAAATCCATTATGTTTATTTTGCATGAATATTTAGCCGTTTCTTCCAATTATTTCTGCAAAAAGCACCAGGCGAGCTTTGTTCTAGCCCACAGTCATCTCACGTCAAGCCAGGTAACTTAACCCATTTGGATGGGATTCTGGATGGGATTTAGGAGGCATTAATGATATACAGTGGACAATAATGACATACAGAGGGTTGTCAGTGGCATATTGAGCCAGCAATGACAGAGGGATATAGTCTGTCATAATGAGTGATTAAACAATCGGCCGAATTTATTGAGCCGCACTTTCCAAGTTTTCGAGCTAAACGAGCACCACGAATGGGTCCGATGAAAGGCTATCGAATTTCCATAATGATATAATTTCAAAATCATCCGTCATTTCAGAAAATGTCGCTGAGCTGATTTGTGGCCGCTTTGGAGTGCATGGAATTCGAAGTAGATTATTGCACTGCAACTGGCGATAAATTGTCAATCCGTACTCATGATGCCGCACAGCTTCACAGAGGACTGCCGTACAAAGCGGTATGGATTGGCTTGTTTGCATTTGTGCCGGATTAATGAGGAGCTGTTCAAAGAGATGGTGGATGTGTTTTGCAAACTTGCAATTTGTGAAAAATGTCACACGCATCTGAGACTTGGAGATGGAGAATGGATGAAATTCATAGAGATTTAATGACACTGAATGTAATAAATGATCCAGATATGATTATCCGTATTAAAAGAGCTGATATCAGATATGGAGTAGTAATTATGGAGTAATGATTGTGTAGATACTGCCCTCTAATACCAATTACGCTTAATGATACATTTGCACGATGAATGGAATCTTCAACTTATCCGTTCACAGACACTGAGTTTACTTTTCGTCTCATGCAAATAGCATCCAGCATTTACAGATGCGGTCAAGAATGTTTACGTCTAACCTCCCATTGGTACAGGGTTCAATTCCTGCTAGGTCTGATCAAGCCTTCAGAAGGTTCTTTATTATTCTACTTCTTTGCTATTAACACTGACCATGGCATAGACGAATGAGTAGATTCATCGCTTCTCTACTCCAAGGTGTAAATGTCTGCCCAGCCAGGTACTGTAATGCTGTGTAACGGGCTGCATACTCCCAAAGGAGTGAGAAATACTTATGCTTGAACAGGTCAGCCTAAGGTGTATATGTAATAGTTGAGACTTATTGAGTGATAACAGACTACAAACATAGTTTTTTTTCAATTACAACAAAACGTTGAATGTTTGACGTAATGTGTCTAAATACAACTTTTCATTGGGTTTGGAAAGTACAGCCCTTTTTTCAGAAAGTAAGCTAATATTGGGCAGTTTTGGACGAAATTTGTGCTGTTCTTGACCCTGAATGCAACCCAAAATACTTACTGCAGAATCTCCGGTGTTAATTATAAGATATATTGAACAGTCAGCTTTTAAAATTTTTGTTTATGAAGGTCAAGACTAGAATCATCCGTCAATTGTTATTAAATACTCAAACGTAGAATGCAGTATATTGCAATCATTCACACTTCATTGAGTGTTCACTTTTGGTATTGCCTTTTATGGAAAACATGTCAGACATCAGTGATTCTGAGGAAAGTTCCTTTATAGATACTGTATTATATTATAATAGCAAAGTAGCGCGCTGGGCTTCCAACCACTGGGTCCCGGGTTCAATTTCCGGTCGAGCCTATGTTGGATGGCTGTTTCATCCTTCGTCTCATTGCCCTGGTCCCTACCTGTCCTAATTAGCCCATCAGGTGCAGAAATACAGGACGTAAAGCCCTAATCCACCACCACTACCATTATAATACCAACAACAACAACAAAGCCGTATATCAAGAAACTTATTTATTTGTCGATTCAAAGACAAGAAATCAGACCTCATTGCAATAGATGTTTACAATACAAATCATCAAGTAGTAGAAAAGAAGCAATGAAATTAATCATAGAAAATGAAAGCAAAGTCTCCAATAATGATTACATCAGCATTGCCTTTTGTCATCAGAAGGCACGATACAAAATACATTCAACATTATTCTGTAAAATTCTTTTTATCTTTTAGTATTAAAGTCGCCTGTTATGATACACTGATTTATTAGTTTTATATTTGTTACACTATACTGGTTTGGCTCTGAGAAAATGGTTATATCTTCTGCACTTTTTGAAAATTTTACTGATTTGACAGTAATATCATTGATCTGTTTGGTTGCAAATTTGATTTTATAAGCTTAGAAATCGTAATATTCAATGAATAACAACAAAACCAATAAATAT
This sequence comes from Alitta virens, assembly GCA_932294295.1. Lineage (NCBI taxonomy): Eukaryota > Metazoa > Annelida > Polychaeta > Phyllodocida > Nereididae > Alitta > Alitta virens. The sequence goes on along the minus strand of OW028578.1, from coordinate 9,514,090 downwards.
GTGTGTTTGAATATAATTATAAAATATTAAGTACACGATTCCAGTCTTAGTTTTCGTGAATGAATAATTCTATAAACACAGGCATAAAAAAAAGTAATGTATCCATAAATATCTTCATTTTTAGAAGTATTGCTTGTTCTATGATGTCACAATAGCAGTCTCCTTGGCAGCAACCACTTCCGGTTCAAGATAAGGAAATGAGATAATTGAAAATTTATTGTTAAACATTGTAATTATGTTTACATATCAATACTATATACATTACCATTTAGTTTCATCCAATGTCATTCATACAATGTAAATGGTCATTCAGTTTCCAATCGTATCAGATATGGACATAAAATATTCTTATCACCGTTACTATCAGCCATTACATTTTTATTGCAGCCAGAAAGTGACATGAGTCATGTAATCATGAATCAGCATGTCATGTAGTTTATATAGTGACATGATTAAGCCACATTTGACATGCCCCATCCAGTATTTGCCATAAGTTCGTGTTGACACGCACGATTCAGTCCGGAAACAATACGATTCATCGTCGGTGATCACCAGAATCAACTTGGTCATTCGTTTGCATTCGCGGTCATCGATGATCTAAATCACTGTGGAACCTGGCTGCGAGACTCACATGATTCACATTTTGACTCATGCTATCACTCGTGTAACTCATAGTATCCAATGTTACCGTAGTAGTCTCTTTACGACGTTCCTAATATCTGTTAATGGAGTCATGACTCACTTTGGCGACAGGGCTGGAGGTGAATGGGAGGTTCCGCTTCACCCGAATGGTCCATGTCGAAATATAACGGAATATTTCTGGGGATAATAATATGCTTATCATCTGGTACTGACCCACTATATCCGCTCTCGCGACTACTGCTATACGTGTTGTCTCGATTCAAACTGTTGGCACAGTTAAGGGCATTCAGTTCGGCCATCTTGCAAGTATGGTGGTGTTGGTGGGGAGGTGGGAATCCTTCGTGGCACAAAACTGGAGGGTGAACCTCCCAAACGTGGGTATATTCGCTCACTTCTCCCAGTGGTTTCTCTTGACGCAAGAGGGCGGGGTAGCTTGCGCGCGAACCTGCGTTTCCGCTTCCCGAGTGAACTTCTTCCGTGTGGTATTGAGAGCTTGAACCATTTTCATCACGGTTTCTGAAAAGCAACACAAATGTGATTAATTGCTATCTCACAAACACCTTCATATTTGATAAAAAGTTGGCATCTTTAATGTTCAGTGTTTAAATGCTACTATTCTGAAACTTAGGTAAAATTACCAGTTCGCAGAAGATGACTTAATGATAGGATAATAAGACTTGAAGTCCATACCATGACCAGAAACATAAAATACAACTTCAGAGGGATGCATTCTTATGGGTGTGTGTGTGTGTGTGATTAGGGCTTTACGTCCTGTATTTCTGCACCTGTTGGGCTAATTAGGACAGGCAGGGACCATGGCAATGAGACGAAGGATGAAACAGCCATCCAACATAGGCTCGACCGGGAATCGAACCCGGGACCCAGCAGTTGGAATCCCACCACTGATCTAGGCCCCCGAACCTGCATTCTTATGAAGTCCCCCAACACAATTGATCTTGAGGTTTGAGAATGCACCCAAAGAAAAGTAGGTCCTAACTTGTCTTGAAATTAATGTATGTTAAGACTTTGTAACTTTGCTCTTGTCAAATGGGTGAGGGCCTAGCTCAGTGGTAGCATGCTGGGCTTCCAACCACTGGGTCCCGAGTTCAATTCCCACTCGAGCCTAAGTGGGATGGCTGTTTAATCCATCATCTTATTGCCATGGCCCCTGTCCTAATTAGCTGAACAGGTGCAGAAATACATGAGGTAAAGCCCCAATCCACCCACACCACCACCTTGCTCTTGTCAAATGATTTGCCCACTATGCCGAAAAGATTATTCTGATTTTAAATTCACTAATTTGGAAACTTTTGTAGCACTTTATTGTACTGACTTATCATTACAAAACTAATGTTTAGTAATGTGTCACATCATTTTTTTTAATACTAGTTACTAATTGACTTCTGCTAGTTCTTTGCCATAACTCTGGAAACTGCTGTTTACAAGTTCCATAACAACTAATAACTGATCAGTAACTGATGTAAACAGCCATATTTCTCCAACTGTAAGTTATTGTTATAACCCCCTGACAGAAGCATGAGTTAATAACTATAACAATATCCTGTGTGAGCATGATAAGGGCATATTATGAAGTAGCTAATTGATCTACGTGGCACTACACTTAAGAGCCATTGACATCAATAACAGGATGGCTACCATATAATAAGCTTTATTAGACCTATGACAGCTAATTGGCCCAGGATATTGTCAGGCTAATTTGGGTTATCAGGACATTACTTGGTCTCTTAGCAACACAGAAGAGGGTCAGGGCTAACTACAGTGCAACCCTTGTACTATGTACAGTCTCATACAACCTACACAGAGATAGAGAGATTTCAAAAACTGCACTCTGCTATCTGCCATTTAACCTAACAATCTAGCTGTACAGTCGAACTCGTTATTTATTGCAGTCTTTTAAAGCTAAACTGAGCTAGACTGAAATAGACCCATTTGAGCCCCCTGCTAGCTGCCTTAAACCTAACAATCTAGCTGTACAGTCAAACTCCTAAATTATGGTCAGTCTTTTATTAGGTAGACTGAGCAAGTCTGAGCTAACCTGAACTAGACTGAGCTAGACTGAGCTTGTCTGAGCTAGTCTGAGCTTGTCTGAGCTAGTCTGAGCTAGACTGAGCTAGACTGAGCTAGTCTGAGCTAGACTGACCTAGTCTGAGCTAGTCTGAGTTAGTCTGAGCTAGACTGAGCTAGTCTGAGCTAGTCTGAGCTAGTCTGAGTTAGTCTGAGCTAGAATGAGCTAGTCTGAGCTAGATTGAGCTAGTCTGATCTAGAATCAGCTAGTCTGAGCTAGATTGAGCTAGATTGAGCTAGACTGAGCTAGAATGATGAGCTAGTCTGAGCTAGATTGAGCTAGATTGAGCTAGTCTGATCTAGAATGAGCTAGTCTGAGCTAGTCTGAGCTAGATTGAGCTAGAAGGAGCTAGTCTGAGCTAGACCACTATTTAACCACATTGCTCTGTAATATTTCTTCGTAAGTATTGAAACAATTTCTCACCTTTTTCTCCACATCAGAGCAATAGTTAACAGACTGGTACCCACTAGCAGACCTAGGACTATTCCTATGATGATGGCGAACACTATCCAGCCTGCAAGCAAAACATCAAGATGTCAGTTTCGTATGATAACACAAAAAGGTACTTCCTAGTAATTTTAGTAATTTCTTGGCAAAGAAATTCAAAGTTGATGTATTTTTAATCAAGCGTTTAAAATTTTTTTTTTATTAAAGGCACCCCATCATATTGTATGATAATTATATATATATACAATTAACAAAAAAGATTTTTGAAGATTGGATTTTTTAGATACCTTTATGAAATGTCGAGGAAGCCTGTGCTACTCTTTCTGAATTCCAATCTCTAGAAGCTGAAACAGATGAAAATGAGAATGCAAGTCAACATTCAAAATGAGAATGCAGTCAGCAGATCAAAATGAGAATTTAGTCATCCTAATCAAAATGAAGTCAGATTGAAATGAGAATGACAACAGATGAAAATAAGTCAACATGCGAAAAAGAGAATGAAATCAACTGATCTCAACAGATTAAAATCTGAATACCAACAGATCAAAGTGAAGTTATCCAGATACAAATGAAAATGCAGTCAACAGATCAAAATGAGAATATCATATATATATAATTTTTATTGACAATATTGTGTCAAATATGACATATTTGGTGCAAACATCAATCTATTTAAATTCAACAGAAAATTTTGCAAAACATGAGTACACTGTACATTTTAAAATAAAATAAATAGAAATTCATTAAATGAAGATAAAAAATTAAAATATCATTAGATCAAAATGGGTATGATGTCAAGTATGATCTGATCATCATCATCATCATAAGTCAAAAACACAGTTTTAAAGAACAATGTATTGTGTCACATAATATCTTAGAAAGTGCTTTGGTCTGTCAGAGATGTATTGATGATGCATGGACACATTGACCTCAGTTCAACGTTATCCACATTGCATTGACGTTGGGCCAACATCGGTCGGACCTGGCATGTGGAATCTGGTATTCGCCGATCGAAAGATATTTATATATATAAAAAAGACACATTTAAACGGAAAGTCACTCACCGGAAGAACAGTTTCCTACTTCGCCAATCCATTTCTCATCTCGACAGGTGAGAAACCACGTTTCGTTGGTGTCGTTGCAACGGACAAATACATGGTCTCTCTTTCTCTGGACGAATGCGGTCGGGTCCGAGACTGCCAGGTCAGGACACCCCACAGCTGTAACCGAGGAAGCATTCACTATAGCAACGCCTTGTTTCACCATGGTGATTGAAGCAACGAGGCAACAGGCATTTGGTAAGTCGCAGAAAAATAATTGATTTGTTGTATCACGACTTAGAAAAATTGGTAACGGATGAAGAATTTCAAGATATACAAATGTATGTACAACTAAGTTGCAAACCATCAATTTGAAATAGTTTTGATTCTGCTTCAGGATGACAGATGGTTCTGACAAAGTTCTTTTCCAAAGAAACTCCTAGGTTAAGCACTAACATTTGATACGTTTCTTCAAAGATTAGTTAAGCGATAAATTTGACGGTTTCGTCTTTTTAGTAATAATTAATTTGTCATTTCAAAGATAGGCATTTGTGATCGCAAATAACTTTTTTGGCAAATATACTATTGCATTGAGAGCGACTAACCCTAAGACAAATATTTTAAAAGATAGCAACCATTTACCTTTGGCTTACTTAAACATACTTACAGTTGACATGACACCAATTTAATTTGAAAGAGTCTTTTTTGATGCGTCTGTAACTAAAAATGAAGCTCAGGTATGGAATATTTACAAACTAAACTCCTGTACCTTTATACTTCAGAATGAACCTCGGCATCACTTTCGTCCTGCGGTGGATGGCGACATCGAGGAATATTGTGCTCATTTCTGACGTAAAGACGACATCATCACGCTGTTTGACTCCGCAGACGTTGATTCTGGTGACGTCATGACCTTCTGTCACCAAGACATCCACTGAGCATGCTTCGTGACCTACTTCTGTCCCATCCGCATAGATCCACTCTTCCATCGAATGTAGGTCAAATGACAAGAGACTGATTGACACGGATTGACCCGCTCTGACCCTGATTGACCAACGACACGTGACTGGAAGCGGAAGCTGGTCAACGATCCCGGATGTTATGTAACCGCTTGATCCGGCTAGTAGATGGCGCTCGGCCGTTTGGCATCGGTCTAATCTAGGCGTGTACACTGGAAAAGAAGAGCAAATGTCTTAATGTTTGATGTCTCAATGCTATTGGTCAGAGGCAGACATAATGATGAGTATATGGCTGCTTGGAGTCCACACCATGTTGCTAAATTACCACATGACTGAGGTCTTTTACTACTTGCTTCAGCATAGACATTGATACTCCCATGTTACATATTTACCCCATGGTTGCGGTCTTTTACTTGCCTCAGCAGTGACACCGAGAACAAGGCACCTCCAATTTTTAAACGCCTCATGCGATTGACAATTCAATTGATCCACTATACAATATTGATGCTGTAGCCAAAATGGATATATATTTAAGACATTTCAGAGTGTATTGTACTGATCAATGACACTGGTCTGAAACTCGGTGGGGGCCTGGCCTACTAGGTCCCGGGTTCGATTCCCGTTTGAGCCTAATAAGTTGGATGGCTGTTTCATCCATAATCTCATTGCCATGGTCCCTGCCTGTCCTAATTAGCCCATCAGGTGCACAAATACAGGATGTAAACCCCTATTCCACCCCTATTCCACCCCTATTCCACCCACCCACCACTGGTCTGAAACTCATGACCAGCTGCCAGAGGCACACGTAATGATAAACTGATAAAACTTGGAGTCCACATAATGTTTCTCATTTGCCTTGGAATACGTATAAAGCATTTATCTTTCCATTAGGACCATCTAACCATTAATATGACTCTGTCTATGCTCGGCGTCAGGACCCTTGAATCTTCAGGCTCGCAGGGCTCGACTTGCAGACATATTAAGCTACAATTTTTTAATGGCAAAATTATAATGTATCTGATATATCTGACACTGAGAATATGAATCATATTAAAAAAGGAGCAAAACTTTTGATTAATCACAGTGACACGACAGAAACCATGTAGCAAATACTTCTGCGAGTGAAATGAGAGAAATTGTTATTTCAGAAATGCACGCAAATTAAATGTCCAAAATCCTTGAGTATTTGTTGATGTCATTAGTCTGGAGTTATCACATTTAGTCTTAGATTTTATTTAGCTATTTTTAAAGAAATCGAGGTGTGTCAATACTATAAAAATGTGATCTTTTTGTATCGACAAAATGGTGTGAATTATTATGAATATATGTATAATTATGACGGTTATTACTGTCACCTTTGGTACAAATTTAACTGGTCTTAATATTGAGGTGTTCTTAATAGTGAGGGGATCTAAATAGTGAGGAGGTCTTAATAGTGAGGTTGTCTTTATAGTGAGGTGGTCGTTTTAATGAGGTGGTCTTAATAGTGAGATGGTCTCAAAGCGGAATTCCACTGACACAGAAATAGGAACTTAGAAATTTTGAATTCAGAAGTCCGTGTACAATTTACGCATGTACTTCAACATAAAGCTGTATTATATCCAACCAGCATAAAGCTAAAAGCTTGGAAGATATCTAATAAAACATCTCACAAAGAGCTCCTGTGCATGTTAGCCATTTCCACGAAATAAAAAAAAACTACTTAATAAATAATGACTTTTTTTGATATAGTATTACTTACACAGTACATTACACTACAAATAGTACATCTATAGACATACTACATAATATTCAGCTTTGTAAATACATTTGAATCTCGCTTCAAGATCACTTCACTATAAAGAACACCTCACTATTAAGACCACCTCACCATTATGACCACCTCACTATTAAGACTACCTCACTATTAAGACCACCTCCTTATTAAGACCACCTCACTATAAGACCACCTCACTATTAAGACCACCTCATTATTAAGACCATCTCACTATTAAGACCACCTCACCATCATGACCACCTCACTATTAAGACTACCTCACTATTAATACCACCTCACTATTAAGACTACCTCACTATAAGACCACCTCAATATTAAGATCACCTCGCTATTAAGATCACCGTCATTAAGACTACATATTTTTACCCACATGTATTTCCACCATTCTATCTGTCGTATTTACCCCGCCATTAAGTCCACCCCACTATTAAGTCCAGTATATTATGGACTAAGGGTGGTCTTAATGGCAAGGTTTCTCTGTATATTCCTTCTCGCCGTACATACAGGTAGAAGAAAATACATCATATGAGCTTGACTTGAAGAAAACCTCACAAAGGTTACCAAATTTATCCGCATTGTGCATAGCTCCGAGACATTTTGGCTTTTGACAAGAAAAACTCCAAATTTGGCAAGAGAGGGAGTTCTGAGGTCTGAAAAGTTCAGTGACACTTTAAAAGTATTTAGACTTTAGAAACGGCCAAAAAAGTCATACCAATGGCATGGAGCTGCAAAGTTTACACCCACAAGTTTACGCACTCTATCTAGCATAGAATTCAATTTATTTCTATATTCACATCTCTCTTATATAATTTCGTATAGTTCGTTACTCCGAAAAGGACTCTTAGCAATTTCCCTTTAATTCTATTGTTTAGATTTAGCAATCTCCATTAAGACCTGGCTGTAACGAAACATACCGAAACCACGCTATAATGAAACCCCGCTGTAACGAACACCTTTAGCTAGTATTTTTGGTTTCATAAAATATGGTCAACTCATGACAGCTGTAGCGACTTATTTCTGGCTGTAGCTATAACTGGCTAAAACCAGCTGCTTCCGTCTACTCCTAGCTTATAGTCGGCTTACACCTACCACTACTGAAAATTATTAATCTTGGTAAATGTAGGAAATTTATCTAAGATATCATGAATATGTATGCGCAATTGAGATGCATATTTTTATTAAAAAATGACAAATATGCGCAACTCTCAACTTATGCATCAAATGGTGCTGCATGTACTTTTATATAGCCAGACAGTTCCATTTAGTGGCAGGTTGCATCGTGTAGCAGAAGTTGTCTAGCTTTTTCTAATTTAATTTTGACAGGTCGTTAATGAAACTAACTGTATTTCATTATAAGGGAGTCTTATTGTAATAAAATATACTGTTTCCGAAATCGTTATCTTTGATCTAAAAATTGATTATTGTGAAACGCTATTATGACCTGCAAGACTCAGAATATAATGAATTCCAGAATTAAGTGATTTTATAGTGAGGTGGTCTTACAGCGGGGTTCTATTATAAAATATCAAAGACTTCATTATTAAGACCACCTCAATATTAAGACTATCATAGTTATTCCCAAGTGTGGTCTGAAATGTGATGTTTCACTGTTTCTTGCAAGTTTTCTTCAAAATACCTTGAAATTCAGCCATAAAATGGAGGATTTTCTGAATAAATGTATTGGAAATAATTTCCCATCAAAAAGTTATATGTGCCGACCAAAGAGAAAAGTATCAAATCTGGTGAAAACTATTTTAAGGGGTGAGCTTTAATTAGAATATTTTCTAGCCGATTGTATATGAGATACAAAACGAAAGAGGAAAATCAGAAATACTTCAAACAATCGCCATTAAGACCACCCTTGGTGCAAATTTTACTGGCCTGAATAGTGAGGTGGTCTTAATAGAAAAGTTATATAAGATGGTAAGAATTGGGACCAAAACATATGTGGTATTAAAAGTGAGGTATTTTAATAGTGAGGTGATATTAATGGTGAGGTCTTGATGGAGAGGTCTTAATGATGAGGTGGGCTTAATAATGAGGTGGTCTTAATAGTAAGGTGGTCTTAATGGGGAGGTGGTCTTACTAGTGAGGTGGTCTTAGAAGTGAGGCAGATATCTCCTGTACATTTGAGAACTTTCAGACTTGGAGGTGCCTTGTACTCGGTACCTTTACTGAGGCTAGCAAAAGACACCACCCATGGGGTAAATGTGTGACACGGTGGGTACTTCTGCCTGCTGCAGCTGGTCATATAATCTGAATAAGACGTAATGATGAGATGATAAGGCTGCTTGGAGTCCACGCCATGGGTGGAGTATTTACTTTTTCAATTTCAAATATAACTCGCTTTTGATAGTTTAGCATGCTTGGATCTAACAAAAAGTTTTGATTTTTATTAAATTTAATATCTCACAGAGTTGCTATGGCAACTTGCATGCGAAGTCACATGTTTGTCATGATTGAAATATGATACGCAAGTTATGTCCATACTCTTGTAAGTTTTGAAGTTTAGACATCTTAGATATCTCCTATAAATCGTCAAATTAATATTAGTATTTTTTTTAAAGCATTTTCTCTTTTCATATCAAAATGACTCCAACTTTTCCAGTTGCCTAGTATTTACTACAGGGAAAGAGGTGCCTGTACAATTCATATATATATTTCCCACACTATTTATATCTGTAATAGAGTTCTTCTCTGGAAGAGTCAGCTCTATGATTCTAGCCTCCCCTGGTATATTTGAATAAATACAACCAATTTCTGGGAGTAGACCCTATGCATGAGGCCTGCCCGATATTTCATGAAAAATTCCTACAGATAAATTTGCCTCAGTGAATAGAAATGGGCTCTGGCACCAGCTGAGAATAGCAATGCCAGGAAGCCATTTTGTGGTAAGGTAGCCCTAATGATAGAGTCTGTGGTTAACCTCGCTATTAAGACCACTTTTGGTCGTAATAGCGAGGGGAGTGAAACAATACAAAAATATAGTCTTAATAGTGAGGTGGTCTTAATAGTGAGGTGGTCTTAATAGTTAGTTGGGCTTATTAGTGAGGTGGTCTTAATAGTGAGATAGGCTTAATAGTAAGGTGGTCTTAATAGATAGGTGGTCTTCATAGTGAGGTGGTCTTAATAGTGAGGTGGTCTTAATAGTGAAGTGGTCTTAAGTTAGACTAACTGTATATTGTATTATGTAACGGTTTTAAATATCATATCTCCTATTTGACGGACCAGCTTGCAGACGTAATGATGAGATGACAAGACTTGGAATCCACACCAAGTTACACGTTCAACCCATTGGTTGGGCCTGATACTTGCCTCAGTATAGATACCCGAGTACAAAGCACCACCATTTCATAACCGTCACAAGAAATACATATTTCTAGGTTTATTAAAGAGAATCAATATGCTATAAATCTGATTAACCTCTTATTGGAACCATATTATATATTATTGTATCATTTAATGGGAATCTTTTATCACAACTAATAACTATTTAATATATTGTATTTTTTGGTAAGTTTGAAACTAATTCAATCGTAATTGTAATGTAGAACTTTGAAGTCCACAAGTTTCCATATATTACTACACCCACCTATTTGGAGCTTCATAGAAATGCTGTGTGAATAGCTTTTTTGTTCTTGTTTGAGAGGGGGTGGGGTGGAAAAAGTTATAGTATTGCAAGCTAAAAGACAACTGCTGTTATTAATTGCCTCCCTTGACTATTTGGTGTCAAAAGGGAATTTGCTTTATGAGGCAACACAACCAGCAGCTTGTGCGTTATGAGGCAAACATAGAATGCAGCATTCGTCAGGGTAGGCAACTATCTATTTGATTGCCTCGTGCGCCTGCCTGGCCCAATGCAATAAGAACAGTCTCTAGGGGTGGAGGGTCTGTCAGGCGAGGCAACTTCAAAACCTCTCATCCTAGTTGCCTCGCAAAACACAATAATGCTCCAATTTGTTGTATGAAGCGCTCGTGATCTCTTCGAGGTCGAAACTAATAAGTGTTATTATGTATAGAAAGTTTTTTTTTGCTGCAAGACTTTATGTACTGGTATACAGTAGAACTATGTCTTGAGACCACTGTGTGTGTGTGTGTGTGTGTGTGTGATTAGGGCTTTACGTCCTGTGTTTCTGCACCAGTTGGGCTAATTAGGACAGGCAGAGACCATGGCAATGAGACGAAGGATGAAACAGCCATCCAACTTAGGCTCGACCGGGACTCAAACTCGGGACCCAGCGGTTGGAAGCCCAGAGCGCTACCTCTGAGCTAGGCCCCCGCCCACTCTTGAGACCACTGAAGATAAACTAATTTTGTCTTACATTTTGAATCTGTGCAAGCCTGATCATCTCATCATTATGTCTGCTTGCTTTCTTTTCTTACAATACTTATCTTGCACTGGTTAGTGCCGAGGCAAGTAAAGACCCCCACCCATGGGGTAAACGTGTAACACGGTGGACTCCCCCCTCTCTGTCACCTCATCAATCATCCCTCGACAGCGGCAAGAACTTGCCTTAGAGGGCTGCCTTTTCCACATCTATCTATCTATGTATCTATCTGTCTATCTGTCTATCTGTCTATCTATCTATTTATCTATCTGTCTATCTATCTATCTATCTACCTGTCTGTCTGCTGTCTACCTATCTACCTATCTGTCCGTCTGTCGAACAATTGGTCCGTCCATCCGTCCGTCTAGCTGTCTAGCTGTCTAGCTGTCTGTCTGTCTGTCTGTCTAGCTGTCTATCTATCTATCTATCTATCTATCTATGTAAACCTAGTGGACTGATTTTCTTAAAATTTTGCCTTCGGCATATAGATTACAGTTTATATCCCATCTCAGACAGGTTTCAAGATCTAAGAGTTAATAATCTTATCTTACACTCACCTGGTACACAAATATGCTTAGCCTCTAAGTAGGACTTGAAGTCTTTTTTGCATGGCTGGCTGACGCCTTCTATTGTGGCTACCAGCATCTTGCATTTCTGTTTGCCAGAACATTGGTTGTCCATATACTGCAGGACATCCGAGTAACAGCCCAAACTGTTCGAGTAGTCCGAACTGACACAGCGACCGGAATGCATCCGTCCGTAAAAGGCGCTCTCCATCAGGATGACTTCGTTGTGGCTGCACGTGACGTCGAATGATTCCGATGAGCAATACATGGCGGAGCCTGCAAAGAAAAGAGCGGGAGATTTGAAATTTTGAATTTAGCACTCATTCTAATTTAACGAAAATTATAAAATTGATCGAATCTGCCGATAGAGCGACAATAAAAAGCTGCATGTTTAAAATTATCAAGGCATCCTATTTAGGTTGCAGCATGTGTAAAGAATGAAATATTAACTTATGAGGAATGAAATGATAAAATGGATATGAGTTAAGATGAAACTGAAATAATGCAACAGTTTGAATTTTGATGTTACTGTGATTTAAATTCGGTGGTGCCTTGCACTCAATGTCTATGCTGGAGCAAGTGAAAGACCCCACTTATGAGGTAAATATATTCCATGATGTGGACTCTAATGAGCCTTATCATCTCATCATTTAGTTGAATGTATTGTGAATTACTGAGTGAGTTTAAGTATTGAAAGAAATCATTATATCCGACAATATTAATATATTGTCAATTTATGGTGGTGGTGGTGGATTAGGGCTTTATGTCCTGTATTTCTGCAACCGATGGGTTAATTAGGACAGGTAGGGACCATGGCAATGAGACGAAGGATGAAACGACCATCCAACATAGGCTCGACCGGGAATTGAACACGGGACCCGGTGGTTGGAAGCCCAGCACGCTACCACTGAGCTAGGCACCAACCCCTGTCAATTTATGGTCATTTCTCAACAGAAAATGTCTAAATGACTGATAGCACATAGATTCAAATCACTGTATGTGAAGTACTCTTCAAATCAATAAGCTTACAGCAAAGCTGCTTATACGCTCAATCCTATTCTGGTACTTTGAGAGAGCTTTTGTTGCTAGTGTGTGTATTGGGGCAAAATTGGGCTAAAAACAACAAACTAACTAGTGGGAATAATGCCTTTATGTGACAATACTGAGGGACCTCACTGTAAAGCCCACCCTTGGTGATATCGACTGATCTAAATAGTGAGGTGGCCTTAATTGTGAGGTTTGTGTAATAGCCCAATCCAGTTCAGATATGACCGAAGTTATGATAGTGAGGTGGTCGTAATAGTGAAGTGGTCTTCAGACCTCACTATTGAGACCACTTCGCTATTAAGACCAGTGATTTACACACACACTAGAGGTGGTCTTAATGGCGAGGTTTTCATTGTAAAGTATACATAAAATATCCATAACATAAATTGTTTAATAATGTGGAACCCATTATAAGACCACCTCACTAATAAGACCATTGTGATTAAGATGACCACAATTTGAACCAAACTGTATTTATTGTTCGTGTATTATATCTTTCTATTAAGACCACCTCACCATTAAGACCAGTAAATTATGGGTGGTCTTAATAGCCAGGTTTTATGTATCTGCAAAACCCTTATTAATGCCCTGCTACATAAATCTAGCTAGAATTCTATTTTGTATTCAATGCCGTTTGATCAAAGCCTTGTGGTTGAGTGGACATTTTCCTTTTAGTTTAGTTTGTAACCGACCATGTGTAATCGCTCGTGTAAACTTTGTAGATATTCACAATTATCTGATCCCAGTTACAGAGCACCGGTTATGGAGATATCTCTTGAGATGTTACATAAGATTACATCAAAACCAGCTGAGGTCTCTTTTATGTAAATTTCAGAATTAGGAAAGAAAAACTACATATTTCAGAATTTCAGAATTTCAGATTTCCACCAAAATTACTTTCAGGCGAGTGATTCAGAAATTCAGAATTTCGCTGAATTGCAATGACCTAGATTTCGTCAATTTTTATTATATTTTTTGGGTATAATGTGGACCTAAATATTACATTAATTTTTAATGAGGGTCCATAGATATGTGGAAATTTTATATATGATTTTCATATACTCTTCCAAACATATATGTGCATGTTGATATTCATCAATAACTGGTCATATATTTATATCTAGTAGATTATATAACCAACATATTGTTACAGAAGAGCATAACCTCTCTATTAAGACCACCCTAGGTGAGAAATTGGTCACCTTAATATCTAGGTTTTCTTAATAGCGAGGTAAAATAGCTGGCTAGATATACAATCAGGTTAGAAGCATATAATATATATTATGTCAGATTTTTTAAATATTTGTTCAATAAATTGAGTTAGTTTAATATACCTAAACCTTTATAACATAGCTATATTTTCTCTTATTTTTATAGAAATATCTGTATTATTAACCGATTATTATATCTTTGAATTGCAAATGAAGATTGTGTCCCGGTGCTAGCTACGGCATAACTTGTAGTAAATTTGGAAGAACTGTAATGGCTGTAGGCTAGTGTGTCATAACAAAAGAGTTTGAGATAGACAGATAGATAGGTAGTTAGATAGATAGGCAGGCAGATAGATATATAGATAGATAGATAGTCAGATAGACAGATAGTTAGACAGATAGACAGATAGATAGATAGACAGATAGATAGATAGATAAATGGATAGATAGATAGATAGATGGATAGATGGATGGATGGATAGATAGATAGATAGATAGTCAGTAAGACAGATAGATAGATAGATATGTAGATAGATAGATAGATAGGTAGATAGATAGACAGACAGATAGATAGATAGATAGACAGATAGTAAGATAGGTAGATAGATGGATAGATAGAAAAAGGTAGATAGACAGACAAACAGACAGATAGATAGATATATAGATAGATAGATAGATGGATAGATACATAGTTAGTCAGATAGTCAGATAGTCAGATAGTAGAATTAATGTATATAGATGGTGAGATTCACAGATAGTAATTTAAAATTTGAGGTTATCTTAAAAGTGAAGTAGATACAATATAAATAATACAGCCTATATTCCACGGTCTCAATTATTGAATATATTCCTAATATTGAGATGATCTCATTGTGACTGAAGTCCAACTGTATCAGCCACTGTGGTATGAAAAGTTGTTTTGCCGTTTGTCCTTATAACAGTGTGCTGCTTGCTACCCAATGTAGAGTTATAAATTATGTAGACAAACAGTGCCTTAATAACCAGGGAACATGGCCTATGTGAGTCATCAGCTAGGACACCACCTACACAATTAGTGTGTTATGGCGGATATGAACACTTTCTGTTGGGCATGCGCACTGATTCATTTCAGTGGCGACACCTCGCGGACTAGATGAAAGTGAGAGTGTTTGTTTATGAATGCATATGATCTTCTGAGGGTGTCAAATTTATGGATTGGAGCAACAACATCAAAAGATTGTAGCATCACCCTTTGACATATTTTAGACTAATGGCAGTCGTCCTGATGGAACTACAGCTTTGATCTTCCATAACGAGACGGTGGATACATATCTCCCTGGTCAATTAGCTCATGATTATGTTTGATAAATCCACAGATATATAGCTGACGTGTACATGAGGAATTACCCACGAGTAGGGATTGAATAACAACTGCAATACAATAATATACACGTAATATATTTGATATATATATTTACATTTTATGTCAGTAATAATGTTGTCTTTTTACAAATCACCCACCCAAGAAATGTTTACTATTAAAAGAATATCATGTTGTTCTCTTGCATTGCAAACTTCGGTAACACAACCAGATTTTTAAGAAAATGACGTACGAATGTTGTATTGCACTATGTTGCACTGTATTGCTCTATGTTGCACTGTGTTGCACTGTATTGCACTATGTTGCACTGTGTTGCACTGTATTGCACTATGTTGCACTGTGTTGCACTGTATTGCACTGTATTGCTCTATGTTGCACTGTGTTGCACTGTATTGCTCTATGTTGCACTGTGTTGCACTGTATTGCACTATGTTGCACTGTGTTGCACTGTATTGCTCTATGTTGCACTGTGTTGCACTGTATTGCACTATGTTACACTGTGTTGAACTGTATTGCTCTATGTTGCACTGTGTTGCACTGTATTGCACTATGTTGCACTGTGTTGCACTGTATTGCACAGTATTGCACTGTATTGCAATGTATTGCACTATGTTGCACTGTATTGCTCTATGTTGCACTGTGTTGCACTGTATTGCACTATGTTGCACTGTGTTGCACTGTATTGCTCTATGTTGCACTGTGTTGCACTGTATTGCTCTATGTTGCACTGTGTTGCACTGTATTGCTCTATGTTGCACTGTGTTGCACTGTATTGCACTATGTTGCACTGTGTTGCACTGTATTGCACTGTATTGCTCTATGTTGCACTGTGTTGCAGTGTATTGCGCTATGTTGCACTGTGTTGCACTGTATTGCACAGTATTGCACTGTATTGCAATGTACTTCCCTGTATTTCACTATGTTGCACTGTATTGCTCTATGTTGCACTGTGTTGCACTGTATTGCACTATGTTGCACTGTGTTGCACTGTATTGCACTATGTTGCACTGTGTTGCACTTTATTGCACAGTATTGCACTGTGTTGCACTGCATTGCACTGTATTGCACTGTGGTGCACTGTGTTGTCTCATTGCTAATGATGAGATGATAAAGCTTGGAGTCCACACCATATTATACATTTACCCCATAGGTGGGGTCTTTTACTTGTCCCAGCATGGACTCCGAGTAAAAGGTACCTCCGATTTAACATCTCATGCATCAACCACCCAGCAGCTGAAACGTAGAACACTTATTGAATTGAATCCAGGACCTTCTGCAGAACTAGCTATGGCTAGAAGAAACCTTCATTTCGATAAAGTTCACGTGACGTCTGCACCAATAATTGTCACCAGTGTTTTTCATGCCACAAGTCATTATGATGTAGTCCAAACAAAGAATCTCATTTCAAAACCCTTTCTAGGCTATCCTGACATTAAAAATGTATTATCGGTGGCCCAAAACTTTTGGCCCTTGCTGTAGTTAGTAATTTCCCTGAGAGATAACTCAAGGCTGTTATTAAGTGTACTCACAGATAATGTGACGCAATCAACTGACCTTTAAGTGAGGACAGTTAATGACAAATAATAACAACGAAAGTGGCCATTCTTTCCTGGCTGTCCTTCCTAATTTGTCAGTCTGGATACAAATAATTTTGCCTAGGCCAGAAACTCGCTTTTCTTCTATCTTACTTCTAGTACTTTCTGAAAGTGACCTTGTTTTTTCTCTCTCGTCAACAAATTTCAATAAGGCGGCCAGATTCAACGCGCTTTTTTTTCTTTGTTTCTCTCTCTCTCTTTCCTTCCTGTAGGAACTATGTTGGCCCAAGTTGGACGAAAACAAGTAATATTGTTCTATTTCACAATTCCCTTCTGTATACGATTATTTTTTGTCCAAAGTTTGCTAAGGTCAGTCCAAAACAAGTACAGGCTTCTGATTTAAACCTGAAGGCCGCGCACGCCACCTATAGTTTATCTTTAGACACAAGCGACACCTGGCGGACATTGAGAGAATGACTGAGGCGGAAGTTGTGACTCTGGGCAAGACGTGGCAATGACGTATCGCTAACGTCACTGACGCTGCCGGCCACGGCGTCTTACATCCATCAGACGTCCTGAGTTACGTCCTGAGCAGCGTCCTACCTTATAAGGAATTATGTCTAGCTGAACAGACTTCGCGGCACATTGTGTGCACAGTTGAATGCCCTTGCCTAAGAGTATCCAATAAGTGTAAAAATTAGAAATAGAGATGTCAAGATGTTTTAAAACATTATCTGTGGCAAAATGATGAAAATTAGTCCAAAAAAAGTTTAAGGAAGGTTAAAAATGTAAAATATATAAAATATGACAGGCGAAAAGGCTATAGATTTTGTATACCATTCTCAGAATAATGACACTCATTTAGCAACACTTGCCCAGTGGAATTCCCTATAGAAGCACCTTACTATTAAGGTCAACTCACATATAAGACCACCCTGACTATAAAGACCATCTAACTATTAAGACCACCTCACTATTAAGACCGCCTCACTATTAAGACCACCTCACTATTAAGGCCAGTAAACATGGCACCTATGGTCTTTTAAATAGCAACGCAATATTGCGCAATCTTATTAAATTTACACTATTATATATAAACTAGTTTTTTGTTGTTATTTTATTTTTTTATTTTTTTTTAGAAACAGTCAACTTAAGACAGTAGCTGTATTAAAAACTTCTTCAGAGTCTATCAAGACTCCATAGAAGGTACTCCAGACATTTTTCTCATGTCCTTGAATATCTCTCCTAGCCTCGCAGTGACATTAAGTAGCCCCTTACACTGGCCTGGATGACGTTGGTAAACAACGCCAGACACAAAGCACGTGCCTCGTGACGTCACAATAGCCCTTCCTCGTGCCTAACACGTTCCATCACGTGCTGGCACCAGCCAATCGGGATGGTTTTTTACTGCCTACTGCCAAAGTAAACTCAAAAAAAAAAAAGGAAAAGAAAAATTCGCTACTGGTATATACAGATTTCACTGGTCTTAATGGTGAGGTGGTCTTTATACTGAGGTTGATTGAAATAGTGAGAATAGAGTATGTTTCAGAGTTTGGTGGTCCTAATCATGAGGTGGCCTTAATAGTGCATTTTGTAAATGGTGTCTATGCTGAGGCAAGTGATAGACCCCACCCATGGGGTAAGGCATTAGATCAGCAACATAATGTGTTTACTCTGAGCCTTACCATCTCATCATTAAGTCTGTTTATTGTGACTGGTCTTAAACAGAGATTTTTCCAGAAGCTTTGAGACTATATTTATAAGAATTTAAGTAAAATATTTTCAGGAAACCTTGCCATTAAGACCACCCTAGGTGCAAGATAAAGGTCGTACTGGTGAAGTGGTCTTAATAGTGAGGTGGTCTTAATAGTGAGGTGGTCTTAATAGGGAGGTGGTCTTAATAGGGAGGTGAAATACAGTGGTGAGGTGGTCTTAATAGTGAGGTGGTCTTAAGGGAGGTGGTCTTCAGAGTGAGGAGGTCTTAATAGTGAGGTGGTCCTAATAGTGAGGAGGTCTTAATAGTGAGGTGGTCTTAATAGTGAGGTGGCCTTAATAACGCGGTGGTCTTAATAGTGAGGTGAAATATAGTAGCGAGGTGGTATTAATAGAGGTGGACTTAATAGAGAGGTGATCTTAATTGGGAGTTGATCTGAATAGTGAGGTGGACTTAATAGGGATGTGGTCTTAGTAGGGAGGTGGTCTTCAAGTCAAAGCCTGGTCGCGCAATAATATACTGACCCAGCACTACCTGTAGATCTATCTTTTCTAGTCTCCTCACTCTCTTTCTACACATATTAATGCGCGTCTTCTGGGGACTATTTCTTACGAGCAAGCTGTCCTAACAAATTCCGCCTTCATCTTTCTGCATGCGCCAAGAAAAAAAGTCCCCTCGGACGAAGGTTTCAGGAGGGGTGAAACGGCAAGCTCACTTATGCATGTCATGGGACGTCATTTACGTACGAGACGCTGCGATGACGCTCCGAAAGACGCCCCTAACGCCCATGACGCTGCGTACTACGCTACGTCCGACGCTGTTCAGGACGTTGTGTTGAATAGCCACTGTCCAGTGAGACTTAAGATAGGGTAATACATTCGCAAGGATCTCTTAAGTCAAGTTAAGTGTCCACCACAGTGAAAAAATATCAGTCACTTTTCAAAAAGTTTTGGCTGGAATTTATTTTTCAGGATTTAAGTGCAGTAAAACCTTGCCATTAAAACTTGCTAATAAATAAATGAATAAATAATAGATAGATAGATAGATAGATAGAGATAGATAGATAGGTAGATCGATAGATAGATAGATAGATAGAGATAGATAGATAGACAGATAGACAGATAGACAGATAGACAGATAGATAGATAGACATATGAACAGATGGATAGATAGATAGGTAGATAGGTAGATAGATAGGTAGATAGGTAGATAGATAGATAGATAGATAGATAGATAGATACAGAGGTAGATGGATATATAGATATATATAAAGATAGATAGATAGATAGACAGATAGACAGGTAGATAGGTGGATAGATAGGTAGATAGATAGATAGATACAGAGATAGATAGATAGATAAAAATCCGAAGCTTGACCCAAATAATGCAAAACCCCACACAATGCAGTTCCTTTTATTCTTTGTTCTTCCACGGGGACTACTTTCTCCACCCCGCATGCATAAAGCAGTGATGCGGTCACTGCAAGTCGCATGAATTCATTCATGAAAGCACTGATCTGTGGCGACCTCTAGCGATTGGTGTTACAATTGGACACTCACTCAAATCGAGGCCACTTGGCTATGATTGGTTGTTTTTTGTTTTCTATTGTTCTATTGTTCTTTATGTCTCAATGGCTGTCGGCTCATTGTCAGTTTATTTATATCTCATATATTTTTTCCTTTTGTTTCTATGGCTACGTAGCATTTATTGGACATTGTTCTATAATAGATGATACAATATATTTAGCCATTTTATGATATTCTACCATTTATCTTTTGGTATTGTTTGCTGGGGGTGAAAACAAACATTAGTTTCAGCGATATAAATATTATCTTTTCTTTGGTCTGAACAGTGGTTGTTGATTTATGTCACCTTCCTGAACTGCTTTTACCACAAAAAACCATATATGTCAATGATTTATCTACTGATGAACTTAAAGGGTGAAATGATGATGAGTGCATCCTATGTGATGGGACAGGGATAGATGTTATAAAACCCATGCATCCACAGTCACTATCATATGTGCCCATGCTCGGACAATTAAAACGTCCCACCCATGGGGTAAATGTTATGTGATAAGGTGTGGACTCCAAATATCTTATCCAGTTCAAAGACTCCTCATCCTAGCAAATTTTATGAATTTCATTGTTGCGGTGAGTATAGTTGACTATAATAGTTTTGGCTTGCCATATAATTGTCAAAGATGTAACATTTCTGATCATATTAATTGTGTATGAGCTAAATTGGGAAGCACTTCAATCAGCGAAATGGTCTTTTATTTTATACTCTACTTAATCTAAATATAGCATTTCTATATATAGCATTTTGTAGAGTTGTTCACACATTACATTTTGTTTATGAAACCTCGCAATTGAGACCACCCATACACTGCAGTTTTAAAGTTATTACTTTACAGTGAGGTGGTCGCAATATCAAGGTAAAATACACTTGAAAGTACCTAGTTTCAAAAGTGGTCTTAATAGTGAGGTGGTCTTAATAGTGAGGTGGTCTTAATAGTGAGGTGGTCTTAATAGTGAGATGGTCTTAAAGTGAAGTGGTCTTAATAGTGAGGTGGTCTTTATAATGAAGTGGTCTTAAAGTGAGGTGGTCTTAATAGTGAGATGGTCTTAATAGTGAGGTGGTCTTTATAACGAAGTGGTCTTAATAGTAAGGTGGTCTTTATAACGAAGTGGTCTTAATAGTAAGGTGGTCTTAATAACGAAGTGCTCTTAATAACGAGGTGGTCTTAATAACTAGGTTCTGCTGTATATTGATATGATATTTGTTCTGTAAACACTAATCAGTTTTACATAACGCGTTACCACGGCTGGGACATGTCACACAAAACTCTTTCTACTCATATTTCACTCACAAAATTGATACGATTCATATTTGAAATAATATTAGAAATTTGATGCACAAAGAATGTGTCGGATTTCTGAAAGAATTACTTTGTCCGCGGTATCTTTTTGATATGTCTACTGGAACTAATTTGCGCATATCTTTTCATATTTGTCCGACTATATATTACCAGACTTATATTTCAGATGCGTTCGGATGTAAACACTAGTTAAAATGACAATAAAAACATATCGCCAATTTAAGTTCAAATATGTGTAAATTAAATCTAGTTATAAAATCCCTGATCATTTTGTATTGTTCTGTTTTAATGACCCATCTATAACGAATTATATAACAATATATTAATTCGGTAAAATCAATTTCACTTCGTAAAAACGAGGTTATTCCGATTCATATTCAATCATTTTATTTCATATTCATACATGTAATATAAACTTATAATTACAATATTCACATTTTATACATTATGTGAGGAGACCCCACTAAGAAGGTATCCCGCTAATAAACGCCACCTCAATATTAAGACCACCTCACTATTAAGGCCACCTCACTATTAAGACCACCTCACTATTAAGACCACCTCTTTATCATAACTTCTTGTAAATTGTTGTGCATGTATTATGAATTCAGAAATATAAAATTCTATATTCCTGACAAATTATCAGTTACTTTATGCTACATTTGAAATAAAAATCAATGTCTTTATTATTTTCGATTTCGCTATCTTTTTACTGTATTTTATTTCTTTTCTTTGATATAATTCTTCAGTGTTTCTGAAGCTTCAAAATATGTATACACGCAAGGACATTCTTTATTAATAAAACAAATCTTTTGATAAAGTAAAGAAGAAATTGAGAAAACGTTTGAGTAATTTTTCCTGAAGGGGTGTTTCCACAATGGCTGTTTTGAGGACTTCACTGTTTTGCCACCCCATGCATATTTCTCATTGGGAATTGTCATTTTGCAAGTCCATGTCACAGGCATGCTAAAAGATACTTAACAGTGTCATTGTCAAGCCCTTTCGTATTTTGTTGGCCTTTTTTTTTTTTTTGGGGGGGGGGGGCTTATCAAGGTGTGTGTTGTTCCTTGAAGGCTGTGAGGATATCACATTGAAACTTGTATTTTTTTTGGCCAAGGAATTCTTGATATATCACAGGTGACATGAGTCCATTTTAGAATACTGTAAAATAGAGTTGAAAGATTACCTCACTATTAAGACCACCTAAATTTAAAACCACCTCAGTATTAAGACATCCTCAGTATTAAGACCACCTTACTATTAAGACCACCTCATTATTACGACTACCTCACTATTAAGACTATCTCACTATTAAGACCACCTCACTATTAAGTCCACCTCACTATTAAGACCACCTCACTATTAAGACCACCTCACTATTAAGACCAGTGTAAATTTCCCATCAGAGATAATCTTTATAGTAAGAATATTTTTGACACACAGAAAAGGCAAGTAAAAAACCCCACCCATGGGGTAAATGTGTAAGATGGACTCCAAGTCTTATCATCTCATCATTACGTCTGCCTAGAGTTTGTTACACAATACTGACTTAGCTTCAGACCAGTAGAAATTATACAATGCAATACAATACAAAATAATACTGTTAATGTTCAGTGAAAACTGAATAAATTAATGAATATAAACACAAGGTTATTTAGGGCATATTATTTCATATTTCTCTTTATATTTTATGGGATTTTGTAATAATATTTAGAAATTTGCAAGATTGTGTTTCCCTTATAAGTAACATCGGATACTAAAAGTAACGGAAAAAAATATTTTTAAAGTTTGTTCACACCTGTAAGTTTTAATTTATCAGATAATTCCGATAAAAATTCTAATAACCAAAAAAGAAAATAATAATCATATCACTTTGAATGTTTACTAAGCGAAATAACATTTGCTTATATTTCAATAAGTGTGTTTATGGCTCCAGGTTCAGATTTCAAGGCATGATATCTCTTGTAACCTTTGACAGGTCTTGCCAAAACATGCCACCTTTGTGGAAAATGGGAAATTTTCATGTTTTATGAGTCATGTAAACATGCTTCGTGTTTTAAAACTTTGTCCTACAACTGGGGCTGAATATGTGTGGATTATGTAACATATTTTGGCAAATATAATGATGATTTTCAGTATCTCGATACTACTGGGTCTGAAGCTTATCAGTCAGCTTATATGACCAGCTGCCAGAGGCAGACGTAATGATAAGATGATAAGGCTGCTTGGAGTCCATGCCACGTTACACATTTACCCCATGGGTGGGGTCCTTTACTTGCCTCACCATAGACACCGAGTACAGGAGCGAACAGACAATTCAAAGGCTGAACTAATACCATTGTATTGACAAGTTTTACTTTCCTATTTTAAAGGACAGATTCATGATATTAATATTTCAAACTTAAAAGGAAATAGGAGCATAAAATATATTTGTATGTAATTCTATATATTCATATTTCTTGTGCCTGTTTTATGGGTTAGGGTAATATATATATATTTTTTTTATGTTATTTCATGGTTATTAGTTTACAATGTTTTTTTTTTTTTTTTTTTTTTTTTTTTTTGTGTTTTGACAATCCCATAGGTAAATAGACATAAAATAAATGGAACGAATGAATGAAATGCACGAAGGAATGAATGAATATATTATGTAACCTACTGTTGGCAGACGTAATGATGCTCAAGTATATAATATAAAAGTATTTAATTTTCAGTGTGTAGATTAAATGATGCACATATATACTTCATGGCTGGGGTTGGGGGGGGGGGGACTTGTACTTGCCCCAGCATAGACTATAACATCCCAAAAGTGTTTTTTTGGGAGCATTCTTTAGGCCTAATATCACGATTCGAATCCACAATTACAAAAACAGATATCAAAGACCTTTTACCACTATGCCATGTGGCTGTTGCACTTAAATTCGTACTAAAAAAATCTAAAATAGACAATTTTCCATCTCTCTTATTTTGACTCATTTTGACTCAGCAACTGCACTGGAGTGAAAAATACAACTTGTCTATAATGTCACTATCTGTGGTAACCAAGTGTGAAAAAACCAGAGAAATATCCACAAGAAAAAAGACATGTTTATCACTGCATCAGACAAGTATTGATTGTAAATGGGAGGAAGCCCTAAGTATTTTCATGCCTTGCTGAAATTTCAAATCCCAAATGATGCGATTTTGGCAAGCAGAGTTCCATTTGGACGTTCACCCTGTTTTTTTTGTTTTGTTTTGCCCTTTTTTTTTTTTTTGGTTGTTCTTTTTTTGGATTGATAAGTTGTACACTAGCCAAAAAAGTGGCAATATTTTTTTGTATTTGAAAAATGGTAATTATTTAACAGATACAATATGATACCACAATTAAATTATAAACGATATTATGTCATATATTAATATGATGTTAACAATAAATATATCAAGTCTAGTGATTAAGTTATGTTAAGGATTTAAGGACACCGGGTTAATTAGTGTTAACTAATTTCATGATATTGTTTTGCTTTTAGATTTAAAGTACCCTAAATATGAATTAATATTGCAACAAAAATAGTATTTGTTCAGTGAAGGTCACTAACTTATGCACAGTACTAGTTTGAAAAGCCCTACAGGGTGACCTACAAAAATATTAATAAGCCAATCACGTAGCAGGCCTAAGATGCACTAACCTAAATCTTATGATATTAAGAACATGTTCTCATAAATAAGGATTATCTGTAAACAAATTGCCTAGGTGTTTGTTGTGATAAACTAATAAAACATTCTTAAGAGATCATTTATTATAATTATTGAAAATAACTACATTTATAATAAGTTTGATTGTCAATATAAATCAGGACTTTACTAGTAAGACCTCGCTTGCAGCTGAATACAGATGAACTTCGCTTTAAAGGCTACCTCACATTTGAGATGACCTCACAATAAGGCCAACAAGTTTGGCATCCAATATTGGGTATTATGATGATATACCTCGCTATTAAGACCACCTCACTATTAAGGAATAATAGTGGTCTTAATTAAGAGGTTTTCTGTGCTGGACTTTATAGTGAGGTGGTCTTAATAGTGAGGTATGTTCATAAGAATACAGGCAGTCTGAAGTTTAGTGTCTTACGTATGATATATATTATGTCTTAATATTGGGATGGTCGTAATAGTGAGGTGGTCTTATAGTGAGGTCTTACTGTATGTTGGAAAATTCCAAAAAGAACTTTTTTGAAACAGGTTGTATGCCTCGTAGTCATCAGAGGTCCACTTGAGGCAAAAAAAAATAAAAAAATCAATGTCGATATAAAATTCAAGCGATTTCAGATTCAGCGCATAAGGGGCTCAGGGCACGCGAGCGACATGTATTAGAGAATGGGCAACTTCAACAAAACTGCCATTGACATAACCATGCCATTGCCACTGATAATGCCATTGACATTGGCGGTAAGTTTGCAGGGTAGGCAAATATTTGAGGATGAAAAAATTAAAAAGGCAGTGCTGTTGACATGAGATGCTGTGTGTGGGGTGGGGGGGGGGGGGGGGTGGGATGCTGGTGGGGTGGCGGGGGGAGGGTGGAGGGATTCTGAGGAGGGGGGGGGGGGAGGATGGAGGAGCATTGAAATGGTATGTTTGGGCAGCTGATAGCTTTTAAGGGCGCATTTACTTTCCGTTCATTTAGATGGTAATGTCATCACAGGGGTTCGGATTAAAATGATAAAAAAATTGAGAAGTATTGAGACGGGGTTGATGGGGTAAACTGTCATTTGAAAGGGTAATGCGAAGCGACATTAAAGTTTAGAGGCTACGCTTCTCAATTTCTCGCTGTGTTTAGAGGCTAAACAAACCTAAAAGAAGGTGTGAAATGAAAATGAGATGAGATGACACCAGAAAGAGCTTGACAAGTCACTTTGATATGGAGGTTATATAATACACCCCACGACTTCATCTGGGGCAGTTAGAGGCTAAAAAAAGGGCTCTTTAGAGGCTATTTTGGCAGATCACGTAGGACGCGAGATTGCTCGATGAAGTGCGAGGGTTCATTGAGCCAATCGCAGGACACCGATCGATTTGCATCCATTTGGAACACACATAACTACAGAAGAGCCACACGGATGACACCGCCTTTAGGTGACACCTTAATTCGAAGGCTGTTTTCTAGCCATTCTCATCTTCTTAAGGTATTTCGACAGGAGCGCGGCCCTGTGAACGACCGATACGGGTGTTAGCGGTGTTGAATGCCTTTGTCAACACCGCAGCCAGTCTCCTCGCGCTGTCTCGCAGTCTCCCGTCAGCCATTATGGTTTAGGATTGCGGCCCCCGGATTAACCGGGCTGTCGGCTGCATACCAACGAGATAACCGAAGACCGAAGTGTCATCACACACCGCGGAACACAAAACACGACCGACATAAAAGGGGGAAGAGGAACACAAAGAGAGAAGAAAGACAAAAAACTGAAGAAAAAATAAATCGCAGTTGTTGCTGTCCGTTCAGTGCTTTTGTGATTCTTCAATATCACCAATGTAATATTCTGTGTGGGAGAAAATGACATAGTGTCCTTTTCGTCAATAAAGTAAAATATATCATATTGAGATTTATTATTCAATGTCGTGATTCAGGCTCAATTTTTACTGATATATACCTTATGTTGCAGATGGATAGGTACATGTGAATAGGTAAAAGCTAGAGGGATAGCACAGTGGACAGTCAGAATGCTAGATAGATAGGTAACATAGATTCGAAAAAGACTGCCTAATGAAGACAGGTAGACTGATTACTTGGTATTTTAAACAAAAAGAGACTGATAGATAGATAGGTGTGTACATAGATAGATGGATAGATAGATAAGTAAATATATAGATAGATAGATAGATAGATAGATAGATAGGTAAATAGGTAGATATATAGATGGATGGATAGATAGATAGATAGGCAGATAGACAGGCAGACAGACACACAGATAGATAGATGGATAGATAGATAGATAGATAAATAGAATGATAGACGGATGGATGGATAGATAGATAGATTGATAGATCGATAGATAAATAGCACTACAATATCACAATGGAAAGAAAGATTGATAACTCAATAAAGAGATAGATAGCCAGCCAACCAGATGGACAGACAGACCTAATTTCTTACCAATCCTCACCACTATACCAACACTGATGTGTTCTTGGATCAATTGCCTAATGTGTTATTATCATTTATAGCTTGGTGCACCGCAGGTAGAGTTGGGAAAAAACTAATTCAATCGAGAAATTTCATGTCAGTTTAACATTCCCATCAAAGTGAGAGAGAAAACTTTTCTCCTAAGAGCTGAGAATATTGACAAGATATTTTTTCAGATATTGCGCTATTAACACAATTTTAATGGGTGGGGGCCTTTTAACTGTGTCCTTGTCCAACAACTCATTTACTATTGGGTATTCGGATTGTCTCTCATGATGTAAACTCCTAATAAAATATCTCCAAAGAAGATTTAGAGAAATGTTTAGTAGATAGGGGCCTTCAAAACCAAATAGCAGACATTGCTAAGGGTCATGTGATGTCGTCATGTGATCATCTCCATGGTGATCCTACATCCCCCCCCCCTAACAACAAACCAAAACTGTTATTGCTCTTTAGTTCTGAAAGATAAATATACCAAACAGAGCCACAACATGGCATATCACTAACAAAGACCTGTATGTGAAATATTCCTTCATTGTTGACTTCCAGATTGATATATATTATTGCAGCGATGGGTAACAATGAAAACTCATTGGTTTTTGGGCACATAGGTATGTCATCAAAATCCAACAATGAAAAAATCTTACATTTTGAGAAAAAAAGGGAAAGAAAAATGTGGATAGGATCTTCTCTCTCCTCTCCACTCCTCTCTTTATATTCATCTCCTCTCCTAATTTTCAACTCCTCTCCAAATATTCCTCTCCTCTCCTAACGTTCATCTCCTCTCCTAATATTCTCCTCTCCTCTCCTCTCCTCTCCTCTCCTCTCCTCTCCTCTCCTCTCCTCTCCTCTCCTCTCCTCTCCTCTCCTCTCCTCTCCTCTCCTCTCCTCTCCTCTCCTCTCCTCTCCTCTCCTCTCCTCTCCTCTCCTCTCCTCTCCTCTCCTCTCCTCTCCTCTCCTCTCCTCTCCTCTCCTCTCTTCTCTCTCTTCTCTTCTCTTCTCTTCTCTTCTCTTCTCTTCTCTTCTCCTCTCCTCTCCTCTCCTCTCCTCTCCTCTCCTCTCCTCTCCTCTCCTCTCCTCTCCTCTCCTCTCTTCTCGACATGCCCTCTATTGGCTCTCAAGGACTCCCCCTAGCGGCGATAACCCGCAATGAAGTTTATCACCGCTTTATGGCGACATTAGATGGGAATAAAGCTCTCCAACACTCCTAACCCCTATTATTCTTGTGATTCCATAGAATTCTATTGGATTCCCCTACAAACACATTGCCCTAGGCATACAACAGCCGCAAAGGATCATGGGAATTGGGGGATTTGCCATGGTAAACAAACAGCATGGTTGTCTCGCGCGATAGCATCTTTACTCCATGCATGCAGCCTCACAACCTACAAAAATATATGAATTAATAACAGTAGACAGCTCCTGGGTGGCCTTATGGTTAAGGTATCCGCCAATTCCATATCAGCCAGCTCTGCTGAAGGTCCCCGGACCAAGGTTCGATCCCCGGCCCGGGCACTCTTCATGAGCTACATCCCAGCTGCTGGATGTCAATCGCATGAGATGTTAGATAGGAGGTGCCTTGTACTCGGTGTCTATGCTGAGGCAAGTAAAAGACCCATCCCATGGGGTAAATGTGTAACATTGTGTCACCATTAATACTATTAAACTATACAGCGAAGGGAGTTTTTATATGGCGAGATTAAGTAATTTAAGAATTGTAAAATGGCTCCACAAATTTACTTGAGGTTAACCAGAGAAGATAGATGGGTGAATGCCTATCAATTTATCACATTCCCCCCCCCCCCCCACCCCCAATTGTTTGCAGATTGATGTTCCTAATATTCGTGATCGCATTTATGGTTGATTGATGGAATTATGATCAGAATTATCACTAGCCAAATTGGCTGTTAGATTTAATTGGCTTCATGCAAAATCCCATGGATTTAATAGATGTGTGCAAGATTGCGTAAAAATAAGTTGTGTGTGAAAAAGATTGCAAAATGTGCTTTGAACAGACCGCAGAAGTTGTTACCGCAAGATATCAGTAAATGAACTTGTCTTTAAATGAGATGTAAGTGGTATTAAATAAATCATACCTTAAGAAGGGTGAGGTGGTGGGGTAGAGGTGGGAGAGAGAAGGGGTGAGGGTCTGAGACGGGCTTTACCTCCCAAATAGGGCTAATCAGGACAGGCAGGTGCCAATGGGAAATATTAATTGGCTTCATGCGAAATCCCAGCAGACAGACAGATAGATAGACAGATAGATAGATAGGCAGATAGATAGCTAGATAGATAGATAGATAGACAGATAGACAGACAGATAGATAGATAGAGAGATAGAGAGATAGATAGATAGATAGATAGGTAGATAGATAGATAGATACATAGACAAATAGACAGATAGAAATATAGACAGGTAGATAAATAGATAGACAGATAGACAGACAGATAGATAGATAGAGAGATAGAGAGATAGATAGATTACATTTAGTTTAAGACCCTGGGTAAATTTTAAAGGCATTATCCATCCATTTTATCTCAGATTTGCCTACCATGCAGTGGCCAAATAAGATCTCCACTCAATCCACAGAGCAGATATCCAATCCACGAGGTGGTTACTCAATCCACAAAGCAGTTATTCAATCCTTGAGAGGCTATCAGAGGACGCTGGGTAGGACACCACGACGTCATCAGCGACGTCCTGAGCAGCGTCGCAAGCAGCGTCATGACGGACGTCAGACGTCCTCAGTTACGTCTTGGCCAACGTCCTGGCTGTTTGCCCAACAAATGCACGTCCTGGGCAAAACATGACGGGAATGAGGATTGTAGAGTGGGGGGGGGGGGGGGGGGTAATGATTGTAGTGGTGTCCCCCCCCCCCTTTTTTTCTCCTAATAGTGTACAGTGGGCCCTCACCATTAAGTCTACCTTTGTTGTAAAATGTACATGTCTTAATGGTGAGGTGGTCTTAATAGTAAATTACAATGTTAAGTAAATTACAATGGTAAGTGAATTACAATGGTGGGCAAATTACAGTGGCAAGGATACTTTGGAAAACTTTGGTCTTGAGGTCAAGGCAGGTACATTGAATATGTTAAAAAGGTTGTTGTGATTGTATGATTCTAGGCATTTGACTAGGACATTTGGCTGGGGCATTTGACTAAGGCATTTTAGTAGGGCTTCATTTGTCTTGGGCATACGGGCAGCAAAGTTAGGGAATCTGGGCATGTTTGTGGTATATTAAGGGGCTTTGATTCTAGGCATTTTACTAGGCTAATTGGTTAGAGAATTTGACTAGGGCATTTTAGTAGGGAATCATCTTATTGGCATTTGGTTAGAGAATTTGACTAGGGCATTTTAGTAGGGAATGCATTTTATTGGCATTTGGTTAGAGAATTTGACTAGGGCATTTTAGTAGGGAATCATCTTATTGGCATTTGGACAGCACAATGGGGTAATCTGGGCATACAGTGTATTTGTGGCCTACATAGGTCGTATTCTGGGCATTTGACTGGAGCATTTAGCTAGGTCATTCGGCTGGGGAGTTCGGGCAGTGCGGTTGAGGAATCCGGGCAGTGGGCAGTTAGAGCACTTTGGTCTGTCAACTGACACAGCCAAGCAGGGGCTTAAGCCATGTACCCAGGTTGGTTCAACGTCTTACTATTGATCCAATGTCTCTCACTATTGACTTGGCAGCTGAAGAGTGAGGGCAAATTGTCATGGAGGGTGCTCTCACCATACAATTCGGGCAGTAGCTGGCTCGTGGAGGTTGTATTCAAGTACTCGTGTATAGTACTCGTGTACTCGATAAAAGGAAGAGTACAAAATGATTTCGTAAAAAGTGTAGAATTTACCAAAAGCGCGTCATTGATTTTTATGAAAATATTTTATGTATGTTTATTAGTTTTATTAGTTTTTTTACATAATAAAATGTATTTTATATTAATTCTTCCTTAAATTTTCTTGCAAATATTACTTAAAATTATTATTTTTATTTTACATTTTAATTTTTATTATATTTTTCATAAAAAATACTTCTTTATTTTTCCAATTTGAAATTGTTTTATCAAGAATAAAACAATTGAACAACCTCACTATTAAAAAAATTGCTAATTGAAATTATATATATACAGCCAAAACTCTGACAAAATCCCCTTGGCTATTAAGACCACCTGACTATCATGGCCAGTAAATTTCACGAGTTCTTAATGGCGATGTTTTACTGTAAACATTTAATTAATTTCATCAATAACGATAAAAATTACAAAAAAAAAATACAATGCAAATTGGCAATACCATTCAAATTAATGAACAATTTTATTTATGACCATGCATAATGGTTTATTAGAAAACGTTAATAATTATCTTTTATTTTCTGAATATATCATATGTCAACTGCAATCAACAGAAAATAATTAAATTTGCTTAATATTCACATGCGAACAAAACTATTGATAATAGCTGACCCAATATAATCAGTGCATACAGATTTTTTTATGATTGCTTTAATGTAATATCTATAATCATAATTAATACAGTTTAGGTATGCCTTAAGGGCAATTTAAGAGCTTAAGGCCAACATTTAAGGCTGCATTAATGGTGAGGTTTTACTGTATATTTTTATCATTGTCCTTAAGATTATTATTCATGTCTTTATCCTTGGTATTTTATTCTTTTGTTAGATTATTTTTATATTCATAATACACTGGAGCTCCCCTGTAAGACCACCTCACTATTAAGACCACCTCGCCACTAAGATCATCGTAATAGCGAGTTGATATTTTTTCTAGCTACGTTTTATTGAATTGCCTAAAAAATAATACCACTGGTCTGAAGTCTAGTTCAGTCAGCTCGAATTATCAACCATAGACGTAACGATGAGATGATAAGCTGATGAGACCCACACCATGCATTTACCCCATGGGTGGGGTCTTATCTTGCCTCAGCATAGACACTATCAGTAAGTACAAGTAAACGAACAACTAACCAGTAATATGTGGTTTGTTTTACACAAGTGACAGAACAAATATACCAGTGGCATTGCACTTGACAGCTGCTGATTGGCTAATCAATAGTACCAACAAGTTATTTGAAATCTGTTTGAAATCTGCTCTTCACTTAGTCTTCCTTTAGTCTTCATATGGTCTGCAGTCTTCACTTGGGTCTTCTTTTGGTCTGTAGTCTTCATTTGTTACAGAAAATATCAGCCAAGTAAAATGTGATACCTTTTTTTGCCATCACTAATTTCACTAGTTCAATTAAGTTAGAACTCAATTCAGTTCAGAGTTCCATGAAATCCTAGAAATTGACAGCAGACATTTTAAGGCTTTTTAAACATAATGGTGGCCCCTTTTAATTATTTAGAGACATTTTGCAGCCAATTATGGAAATTTCTGATCATTTTTTGATCAATTTAAACTTGTCCTTAGAGTTCATCCTGTGTGAAGTTTGAAAACACGAATGTCGATAAAATTGTACTGACCCATTGTAAATGCTTCGGCTAGAATGTCAGTACAATTTGCAAACTTTTAAATAATTTAATTAGGACTTAAATGGCCCATATTACTGGTAATCTATGTCCATATTATGTAAAATGACACTTTTTCTAAATGTCTATATTGGGCGCGATGTACATATCTTGGAAGCTACTCAAAATATTTTTTTTAAAGTTGCTGATTTGACTATTAATACTAAGTTAAATTTGCACCTAAATTGAGTGCAGTTATAGTGCACAACAAAATTAGTACCTGAACCAGAAAAAATTAAAATAAAATAAAGGACTGTATGCCTTTGTATGCTTTTTTTATATATATTTCTCCCTGGATAAACACTACTAAATCACCATGTCTTTGATATAGACTGTAGAGTTGCCAGTGTGTTGGATCACCAGTTTTTTCACATTGACAGATCATCTTAGAAAGCTTTGTACCATCCAAGGCCATATCACACCTCTGACTGATCAAAACAAAGAGGGTATTGTTCCCCTTTTTTAGTCTATTCTATACCTCTGTGATAAATGACCTCTATTATTGAATTCCACAGTCCTGAAAAAAAAAAACTGCAAAAAGATTAAAAAAATCAGTATCTTGGCAGCAGTCGTGCTGTTGAAATAAATTTGTTTCCAAATCAATCACTTATTCAATGGAGTTCATATTACAGCTAGGCATTATGTGTGAAAAGATATTTGTTTAGGTTTTTGCAATTTCAAAGTCACTAGCAAATAGGTGACCTTAATTAAAAGTCTTTGATTTCAAAATTCTATTTGATTAGATGAAATTAGTGTTGTATCATGGGCCTATAAAGAAAAAAAAGAGGAACAATTTACAAAATACCAAAAAATTGGAGAGACAGGGTTAAAAATTAAAGGAACAAATAAAAATTGGGGGTAGGGTTTAGTTTCAGTGGGGGTCAAACTCATTGGCCGGTTGTTGATAGAGCCAAGAGTTGAACAGCCCCAATGCGATCTACAAACTGGCACCAATACATTTAAACTGCTTGTTTAAGGGTGCAGCAAATGAGGAGGGCTGGTCCACAGCTGTCTATCTCTGTTCAGGGACAGAAGTGCGGATGAGGTGTGGTATATATAGGTCTCTGGTTGTTGGCTAAATGTTGGCTAAATGTTGGATGCTTCATAAGTGAGCACAAAGCATGGGTTATGTCGCTTTGGGTAAACAACATGTTGTTTTGGCTCAAAGATTAAAACAAGATGTTTTTTTCTAAACATGAAAGTAAGCGGCTTGTTTGGACAAAAGCGGATTACATATTATAAGTATGTGATTTTATATACACGTATTTAAAAGAACCATATTATTATGCCGCATACAGTAAGATCATGGCTTTGTTTAGCCACACAGCTGGTGCTTTTACAACAAGAAACCACTGGGCAACAATTTATCAGCATTAAGGAAAGATGTCACATGGTGTGGACTGCAAACAGCCTTATCATCTCATCATTACGTCTGCCTCTGGCAGCCGGTCATATAAGCTGACTAAACTTCAGGCCAGTATACATGGCCAAATGTGCCACGTGCGTTTTCCATGAGATGGATAAACGCATGGAAAACGCATGGTTTTTAGCTAATTATAATGAGGCAAAAACCATGCGTTTATCCATATGCATGGAAAACGCATGTGGCACAATTGGCCATGTACCATATTTAGGATGGTGAGTACATATAAAGCAATGACAGTCCAAGGAGTGAGGTTTGAACCCACGATCCAAAGGCTCACCTACCCAAAACTGTTTACTTAAAACATTTCGACCACTGTAATGATTCCTAAAGACTGCCTCAAAGTTCTGTGGAATTTCCATTGCATGTGCCACAAAACCAAGAGAGTTTCCAGACTTTTTATGAGGCTGTAAATTTAAACTTTCCTTGCTTAAACTGTACCATCTAATATACGTCGTCTAGCAACCCATGTTTCCCCAGCAACCAGTATATCACGTGACCTTAAACCTTCCTATTTTGAGAACGAGGCAAAGGTGACATAACCCATTGTTCCCCGTGAGCTCAGATGGCAAGCGAGGCTGGCAGGAGTTTACTTGACTCATTCAAAAGCCATTTCTCAGAAATTCACCCCCAACTACCCCCCCCCCCCCATTAGGTGCCCCCCCCCCTGCTGTTTTCCATCACAGTTTCACATATCTCCCTGTGTTTACTTCTGTCACCGCTAACAGCGCCGTCTACCGTTTTCCTTTGTGCTGTGACGTCACCAAATTGTGTGTGGTGTCTTTGCACATACTGTCTGCTATGTCCTGCATAGGGCCAGTTGTTTGGTCATTCCTCATTGCTCAACTAGCTGGGGTACAGAAACAAATTTGACCCCTCATTCAGTGCTGTCTTTTGATGATTTGCCTAATTTTTTTGATGTCCCCAAATAGACCATTTTCACAGAATACCTGAAATTGTGACTCCACAGGTCTGCCTCTTTCTGTTATAACTCAATTTGTCTTTAAATTTCCACGATAAGTGTTGCATTTTGATCCAATAAATGCTACTTGCCCCAAGCATTGAAAAAAAAAGAGCAACAAATATACATTAAAATGCACTAGAAACTTATACTTGGGACCCCTTGCTTCAACCAATAACAATTTAGAGCGGGAAGCTATGCAACCAATAGGATTGCACCATTCTGGCTAAAGCCATCTAGCGGAAATATCCAGAAGCTCTCTGGAAAATAAGCTTACACTAGAATAAAAATCAAGTTTAATGTCAAAACTGACTTCAGTGATCCAACAAAATTCAAAGAGGAGGAGGAGGAAGAGGAGGAAGAGGAGGATGAGGAGGAGGGGAGGGGGAGGAGGAGGAGGAGGAAGAGAGGAGGATGAGGAGGAGGAAGAGGAGGAGAAGGAGGAGGAGGAGGAGGGAGGAGGATGAGGGGGAGGAAGAGGAGGAGAAGGAGGAGGAGGAGGGATTTTAGAACTTTCAGGCTTATTAGACAAATTTTCTGACTCAATAGAATATTTCCAAAGCAGTAAAAACCAACTACTATAATCAACTAAAAGAAATCCAGATTATCCTAAAAAAAAATCACCAAACCAACCAAATGCTGCTGGAATTATGTTAACCAGCTCCTGGTGGATTTTCATCTTTAGCCTTGCCTTGTCATGCAAATGTCTTGCCATTAAAGGGGGGAGATTTCTTGTCGGAGGTTAAATTTGCAGAGTG
Source organism: Alitta virens (assembly GCA_932294295.1). NCBI lineage: Eukaryota > Metazoa > Annelida > Polychaeta > Phyllodocida > Nereididae > Alitta > Alitta virens. The sequence continues at coordinate 9,477,676 of OW028578.1, read as the reverse complement.
TGAGAGAGCATGATGAAGCCCTATTTAGACATCTTGTTGAGATATTGACAGAACTGCCTTTATTTGCTTTTAACTTGTATCCTCAAAGTTTTCTTACTTGCATTCCAAATTAGCCAGCTGCGGTTGTTAATAAAATTAATACACCCCCCTACCAAAAAAGAAAGATAGAAAGAAAGAAAGGATGAAAACATTTACCACACAGCCCAGAGTCTGCTGGGCCAGCCAGTTCCTGCCTCCCCGATTCTCTCTGCTATCCTGTTTCAGCCTGTCCCAAACATCAAACAAAATTTGGCAAATTCCAACTGAGTTTGTTTATGCTAATTTCTTTCACTAACACAAGAGAACGGGTCCCTGGAATTTACAGTGGAACTACGATTTAAAGGTGCCTTTGAGCTCGGTGTCTATGCTGAGACAAGTAAAAGACCCCACCCATCTGGTAAATGTGTACTGTGTGAATTCCAAGCTTTATCATCTCATCATAACGTCTGCCTCTGGCAGCTGGTCATATAAGCTGACCAAGCTTCAGACCCAATAGCATTGAGATATAGACATATATTTAAGATCACCTCACTATTAAGACCACCTCATCATAAAGACCAGTATACACACCTATTTAGTATAACGACCACATACCAAAATATACCTTGCCTTAATGACAAGGTGGCCGTAACAGTGAAGGGGCATCAGAATGCTGGTAATGCAAGATCAAATGAAATGGTCTTAATAATGAAGTGGTCTTAAATTGGGTCAAATCATGTGAAATCGTTCTAATATAAAAATTAATAAACTAATAAAGTATGGCTGAAACTATCACACTTATAAATATTATAAAGGAAAATTAACAAATTGTCTTATTTCTTAGGTAGTTTACATACTTTTGAGAGCAACTGTATTATTTAGTTATTTGGAATACTTCAGTTACACTAGATTTTCTTGAACTCCCAATTTTCAGTTCTCCATGAGCCTATATTGGACACTGTTTGATTAATTGATCATATTAATTTTCCAATCTAGGTTGAATTTGAATTCCGTTTCGTTGACAAGACTGTTTAATGAATTGATTTATTAATTGGTTTGGTGTGTTTATTTTTCAAATTGGAAACTAGTAGCAAATGAAAACGAAAGAGTATTCTCACCAACTGACTTTATTTCTGTTTAGACTTGCGTTTGCTGTTTGCTAGTATCAAATTAAAGTCATACTACAGTTACACCAGAATAAGGAGAAAAAGGTAAACTCAATTTAGCCTTCAATACCAGCCACTTTGAGTTGATGCTTTGCCTATGTAATGTAATACAGTATGTCATTAAGCCAAGCATTGTTCCATAAGATCGCATCTTGAGCAAGTTCCACTCCCATTACTGAGCATTCTGTCAACAAAGCTTTAGAAAAACCATAGGGTAAAAAACTGAAACTAGTTTTGTTTTTAGAAATATAACTGTTTATGTATATGTTATTGAAGATAGCATACTTTTAAAACTTGGATAGAAGACAGAATAATATTTTGTCCTGTATTTCTGCACCATCGTCTCATCCATGGTAGTGACTGTGGGTTCATCGGTTCAAAGCCCACTCCCTGCACTGTTTATGAGCCACATCTATCCCTTTCCCATCACATGGGATGTACTAATTATCAAATTGTCATCTTATCCTCTTGCAGATGAATTGTAACCCCATGGTTTCCTATGGTAAAGACAGGTGATATGTGGGATGAAATGAAATAGTAACTGTAGGTCACTAAGGCAAACTCACTCTAACAAAAGTCTATCTTTCTTTATTTAAACATATCTATTACCCTGACCTAACTTTACCATTCCTTATCGAACCAATTTTGACTCAATAGAAAACATGGCTCCAACCCCATTCCATTTAAATGAAATTGAGAGCGAAAAATTCGTCAGATTTTTCCCTCGCCATCCCTGCTTCTCCAAGGCTGAGTTACAAAACTGCAATGTCATTTCTTTTTGTGAAGATCATATTTCCTGAAACTTTGAGATGTCGGTGCAGTCCAAAGCCTAAAACAAACATTCATTTCCTTCCTAAATAGGACATTTTCTTTCAGTGCACGCCTGTATTCAATAACGCCAATGACTGCGCAGATATTTCGGGATATTTTCCAGATCCGACCGACATGTTTCATTTCCACATAACAATGTCGACGCATGGTCATTAATGAAGTATTCTCTCTTTCGCTTTGCCATTTTGAAAAGTAACTTTTAAAAGCAACAATTATTGTTTGCCAAGCTGGAAGTTATCAGCATAACCTAGTTAGGGGTCTTTTTTTGGGCAGTATTGAACCAACTTCTGGGGTTCGACAAGGCTCTCCACTGCCTCCATCACTATTCCCTATCTTCATCTTCAACTTACGCAAAAAACCATCGTCTTTGACTTAACCTTTTGTGTGTCTGAACTACTTCAACTGGAACAGTTCAAAACACTTTAAAAAAATGCAGAATAATCAAAATACCTTTTAAATCTTACATATCGAAGTTGCTTTCATGACAATGCCTTAAAAGTTTGCTACATTGAGCACAAATCAGCATAAAATTTGGACTGTGAGCTTGGCATCTGAAGCTGAGTTTTACCTTTGAAGTAAAACTTCTCTTTTTTGCCTGCTGATTCAAAACAAAAGTTCACTTAATGACAATGACAGGTAGAAGACAGGTAACATTTAAGGCAAGATAATGTAGCGAATAAAGAAAATCAAAAGTAAGACAAAGAACAAGAGATGAGACAGACATCATTTTATTTAGAGAAAGATGAGCCAAAAGAAAACACGAATCTTACTCATAATTTGTAAGGAAGGATATAAACTGTAGTTGCCAATTCGTCAGATATCATGTTCAGCTTGCATGAGGGCATGGGTTAAAAACCCCTGCACTGTTCATGGGCAATATCATATTCCAGCTTGCCTTAGAGGGCTGTACTTTCCATATCTATCTGTCTATCTATCTATCTCTCTATCTGTCTATCTGTCTGTCTATCTGTTTATCTTTCTGTCTGTCTGTCTATCTGTCTATCTATCTATCTATCTATCTAACTATCTATCTATCTAACTATCTAACTATCTGTGTATCTATCTATCTGGCTATCTGTCTATCTATCTATCCAGCTGGCTATCTATCCTATCTATCTATCTATCTATCTATCTATCTATCTGTCTGTCTGTCTGTCTGTCTTTCCCTGTCCCACCGCATGGGATGTTCTCATCATCATCTCAACTCGCTCGCTGCTAAGGCAATAGTTATAGAAGGTTAAATGAAAAAACACCTACATCCCCATCAAAATATGTAATCTATAGCACATACACCCATAAAATTAAGCCAGTGGTATCAATTATTCATCACTAAAAAATACTGATATTTGCAAGAACACCATTTTATAATCTATAAACCAGCATTTGATGATAAAAGGTTCCGGCAAACGAAACAGACACGAAAGGATAGATTTATGAAGAGCGAAATATGAAAATTTCGGAGAGTTGTAAAAGTAGGGGAAAAAAATACCATCTAAAGAACGAAAGCAATATCTAACATGTCGCCGCTGTCATCAAATCTGCATAAATCTTTAACGATGTTTTCCATTAACCTTGATTGGGCGCTTAGATCACGTGGACCGGTGTCGTCGTTTCCCGCGAGATGTTAGGCCACGAGACGAGATGGGACGAGAGTTTGCGGAGAGCTGAAAGGAGTTCGGTCAACGGGGGAGGTGAGTTGATGAGTTCCAATGTTCACCAACAAAATGTAAGATGGTAAAGATTGGTTGAACCCCTTCTAGGGTTAATTACAACAACTCCAGGGTGGGAGCTTAGAGGGTACCACTTGACCCCTACCCTCCACCCCTCCAATGATGGATTGAAGGTCCCGGATGTTTTGACACAGCGCCCCCTCTAGGCACTGAAGAAAACTATAAGTCCCCTTCACCCCCTAACCTTTTTTCTACATCTTTTTCGTCCTTGGTGATTTAATACAGTAGACACTCATAATATTACTCACCCCATTGCGTAATTTTCCCCCTTGTTAACCTGTTTGGATAGGACTCCACCCCTGCTATCCATTCATTTTTATTTATCGCACCCCAGACAATGGGTGATGATGGCTTACACAGTCAAACCCACTATTAAGGAACTTGAGGCAAAAATAATATATACTCAGTACTTAAGGTACATATAAGTCTTTTTGTTGATGTCTTAAGGTTGACTTAATTGGAAGAACCTCGTTGTTAAGATCACTCTTAAGGCGATATGACTTAAAGGTGAGGTAGTCGTAATAACGAGTTGATAACCTCACTTTTAAATTTATACCTCTAATTAAGACCACCTTAATATAACGATATTTAATTGCGAGATAAAATAAATTTTTGTTATTATATTTCAGGGTTCTTAATTGTGAAACTAAAATGGGAGTTCTATCTTTTCATTTCTAGTATTAAAACAATGAAATGTCATATGAAAATATAAGGTTCAAATTCGATAAATTTTGATAACACAAAAGTCATTGGACCTATATAAAAAACTTTGCCAAAAACAACACCATTTAGTTTATCTGTGCCAAAAACAATACATGCTTGAATTAATAATCGTTTATACTTTAAAGTATTTTACCTGTATGGAATTTATTTGTTATACAAGGCATGTGATTTTAGCCCTACCAAAATTATGCCATCAGAAGCATAAAAATAACAAGCCTAGATCATAAGCATACTCCTCATAATAAAATATCTTTGCAACGGAATTATACTGTATTTAGCTTCAATGACAGTCATTTTAGCTTGAACCAACCCAGGCCATCTAGGCCAATCAGCATTATTGACAGAGTACCCTAATTGCTAAGGATGGAATGAAAAATAGGGAAAAGAAAAAAATTCGGCTAGATTGGGTGGTGCTCACTGTGTCAGTCTGAGCGGAGAGGGCTCATAGAAATTATTTGGGGGGGGGGGGAGGGCTGTGTTTCGGAGACGTCTGTAAAAATTCTCATTATTGATTTTGGCCATGGCTGTTCTCTTCATTTTGTGTGCTGATTTTCCAGCTTGGAATTTGTATCAATTGCGATCGCCTTTTTGGGGAGGGTGTTTTTTTTATGGTTCTAATTGAACTGTTTGTCATTCGAGTTTTCAGCAGCCAAGCATCATGATGCGGATCTAGATGCTAAGGAGCCTCCACTTAAGACCACCTCACTCTTAAGGCCACTTGGTAATTAAGACTACCTTACTATTTGGACCACTTCACTTTTAAGACCACCTTACTATCAAGGCCTGCTTTTGAGATCATCTCACAGTTAAGACTAACTAACTCACAATCAAGGAGAGATCACTATATGAACACCTCACTATATGACCACCTCACTATATGACCACCTCACTATATGACCACCTCACTTTAAGACCACCTGACCATTAAAGTCACTCACAAATAAGACCACCTCACTATTATCAAGACCTCACTATTAGGACCACCCTACTAGTAATACCATCTCACTATTGACACCACCTCACCTTTAGGACCACCTCACTGTTAAGACCACCTCACTTCTAATATAACATTTTCCTTAATATCACCTCACTTTAAGACCTCTTCACTATTCAAGACCACCTTGCCATCTAGCCAATAAGATCACCTCACTATTAAGACCATCTCACTACTACGACAACCCCCTTTAAAAACCACCTTGCCAGTAAAGATGATAATTCTGAACCAACATCTAGCTTTACCATATTTCATCATATGATGTTGAAATAAACCATTAAAACCAACAGCATTTCCCTGGGCTCGAATTCATTGCTTTTTATTGTAGTCACTTTTATTGTAGTCTAACAATTTCAAAGACTAGCAAAAGTACTTTATGGCAGCATTATAAAGCGATAAAAGACACTAATGACTTCGAAGTGTAGACATCATAAATAAGGTAAAATGGGGTTTTTGGATTGCTTTACCCTTCTGGTGAAAACAACCCTTGATTGGAATTGATGGTACCCTAAATGTAATAATTCTTGATCATTGAGGGTTTAAGGTTGTTGATCAAGGGCCAATTATAGCTTAATAAGTGTCTGTAAAGTGTACCTAGTGATAAAAACACTGATTTGTGATCATCAAATACCATATTCCCAGAAATATTATTTGGCATCATTTGACATTATTGCTTCTATCCTGTGTCATTATTTAGAAACTAAATTCCCAAAGAATGACAATTTATTTATGGTATCTTTGCTACTGTTCTGTTCAGCTTATTTAACCTACTGCAGGCCGGCGTAATGATGAGATGATAAGGCTTGAAGTCCACATTTACTCCATGGGTTGGATATTTTACTTGCCTCAGAAACTGAACACTAGGCAGCTCCAATTTAACATCTAATGCGATCGACATCCAGCTGGGATGTAGCTCATGAAAAGAACCCAGGCTGGGAATTGAGCCCTTGACCTTCAGCAAAGAAGGCCAATATAATAGTCCAGATAGATAGATAGATAGATAGATATGGAAAATGCAGCCCTCTAAGGCAAGTTCTTGCCGCTATCGAGGGTTGATTGATGAGGTGAGAGAGGAGGAGTCCACCCGTATTACACATTTACCCCATGGGTGGGTTCATTTACTTGGCTCAGCATAGACACCGAGTACAAGGGACCGCCAATTTAATGTCTCATCCGAACGACATCCAGCAGCTGGGATGTTTCTCATGCAGGGTGCCCGGGCCTGGGATTGAACCCAGATACCATTGGAAGATCATATGAACGTTGGCGCAAAGTCAGCTGTGTGACTTGATTTTATCCCGACGGTGGCCAATATTGAAACGATATTGTCCCGGTCAGGGATACTATCTGGGAACCGGCCAATACCTTAACCGCTAGGCCGCCCGGCCAGCTGCACTGACGCTGTACACATTGCGAAAGTCGTACAAATGCATTCCCCATAGCATCATCAAAATGATCATGCAGCGAGTTGACATGGGTAATTACTGACATTATCTCCATTCATATGGATCATCCCACCCTTGAAAGTCAGCTAATTCCACAGATCAAAGGGATCACTAAGCACTTTGGTGTTAATTACCAGTTAATTACCTTCTAATTACCTACCAAATACCTCTGATCCTGGAAGTATAAAGTGCTCGATATTGATGTGGGCTCCATGCACTCATTATCTCTCGTATGACACCATGCTACTAGTGTCATTTTTGAGTTCAAATACTGATGGTGTGGTCCACAGTGGCACCTGTTTGACATACACGTATTGTAGGTTCTTCAATTTTTTATTTTTTTTTTGGGGAGAAGCAAGTTTGATAGTTCACTAATTTTACAAGACTAAGTTTATTCTGCAAGTTAGAAATATTTCATCTTGCTGTTTTAAGTTATATCAGCTCATGATAGGTTTTAAGTGATGTCTTGACAAAGTACTGTGATTAAGTAAATGAACATCACTGAAAAAAAAACAACAGTGTTTGTAATTATTTGTATCTAGGGTCCTTTGTAATTATTAGTATTCAAGGTCATTAGCAATTATTTGTATTCAGGGTCCTTAAATAAAAAAGCAAAACAGTATCATGAAATTAGCATACACTAACTAATCAGGTGTCCTTAAATCATGCTATTTTGATGAAAGCTGTGACTTTCATAAACTATTATTTTCTAGATGATTATTTTTTGGAAGTTCACCCACCTATGCACGGCACTGTATGTAATGCTATGTTATTTGATCTGATCTAATATTACAGCTTTCAAGGTCATTGGGTTAACATGACTGCAGAGAAGTTCAATAGTACATACCAGAAATCATTTAAGCAACTAGCAATTCAACCACACATTTTGTCCATTTGCCATAGATGTATTTGCCAGCTAGATGTGATGTACATGGTCAATATAAGAGGCAAGTCAGGGATCTTCTTCCACTTTTTGCTGCTTTCTGACATCTAATGACACTTCGCCAGATCAATACACTAAACGACTCGGCGAGAGATGTCGAAAGGCAAGAGACGAGAAACCACCTCCCATTTTAACCGCTGCATCGAAAGAGGCTTCGGAGAGAGCATTATGGTTTGGTGCTTGTCTGGACTGTATTCAGATTTGTTTGGACGGGAGATGTTTGAAGGGAGGGGATAGTTAACCTCCTCTTGCAGAGAGCGTCTAGAAGAGAAACAGAGAACCAACTGAGGAGAGGAGAGGAGAGGAGAGGAGAGGAGAGGAGAGGAGAGGAGAGGAGAGGAGAGGAGAGGAGAGGAGAGGAGAGGAGAGGAGAGGAGAGGAGAGGAGAGGAGAGGAGAGGAGAGGAGAGGAGAGGAGAGGAGAGGAGAGGCGAGGACAGGAGAGGACAGGAGAGGACAGGAGAGGACAGGAGTCTCTCAAGGAAGAGGAGGAGAAGAGGAAGAGGGGAGAGAAGGGAGGGAGGAAGGAGAGAAGAGAAGAGGACAGTGACGCAGAGAATAGGAAGACAGGGTGAAAAAAGTACAGTATAGAGGAATGTATAGGAAGAGATGCTACAATTGTCATTTTGCAGCAGTAGCAGCAGCAGCAACAGCAGCTTCATCACTCTCTGCATCCAACCCTGCATCCTTCACAGACAGAAGAATCAGAGGTGCATCAAGACCTGCTGGAGTGAAGCATTAGAGCAAGGAGGCTTTGTATTTGCTCTTGTATTTGCACTAGAAGTAAGTGCATTCAGTCCTCCATGATTACTCTTGCTCTCTGCCAAATCGATGTGGTTTGTCATGCTGTGTGCAAAGTTAGCAATATTCTGCCCCCTTCACTACCCCCTTCACAACAATCTCTCTGATGTGCTCCTGTCAATATTAAATATGTCAAGCTGGCCATCAAAGGGGCCTTAAACATGCAGCTGTATTTAAAAGAAGGGGACCTATAGATAGATTGTTAGATAGATAGATAGACAGATAGACAGATAGAGATAGATAGATAAATAGGTAGATAGATAGATAGATAGATATATAGATAGATAGGTAGATAGATAGATAGATGGATAGATTAATTGATTGATTTTTCAGTAATGAAACTGACTGGCTGACCTTTTGGCTGTCTGATTGGCTGGTGTGGTGGTTGGTTGGTTTATTGGTTGTTCGACTGGCTGGCTGTTTGACTGATTGATTGACTATCTGTCAGATTGGTTGATTGATTGATTTATGTATTAATTGACTGATTGTTAGATTAAATCGTTTTCAATTTCTAAGTCTGTCCTTGCATACACTTGACTGCACTTGTTTCAATCACCTTTTTATCTACCTTTGCTATTTGTTTGAATGTACACCTCAAAGGTTTTGGTGAACGTCTCAGAAATGCCTCATATTTTCTTGTATATTGTCTACCTTAATGCACAGACATATGCAGATAAAATCTGGCATACGTAAGGCAATACCCATCAATGAGATACAGTGATGTTGTGCAAGGCCTGCAAATGGCCCCAGCCAGAGGATTAGCATGATGAGGCCAAATAGTCTGTATACTTTGAGATGGATAGGCCATCTTGTGCCAGTAAGATTTGCAATATGCAAGATCGGTAGAATGCATAGCAGAGATTTGGTGTAGCAACTGTATGAATATGTAACCGGGTTTGTCATGATGTGGCCACAGTGTGGGTGACCGAGAGGTTCGGATGATGCACTCCTGTTGTAAAGCATGGGTGCATGGGTTCAAAGCCCACTCCCTGCACTGTTCACGAGCCACACTATCCCTGTCCCATCACATGGTTGTACTTATCATCATCTCATTCATGGTAGTGACTGGGTGCATGGGTTCAAAGCCCACTCCCTGCACTGTTTATGAGCCAAACCTATCCCTGTCCCATCACATGGAATGTACTCATCATCATCTCATCCATGGTAGTGACTGTGGTTGCATGGGTTCAAAGCCTACTACCTGCACTGTTTATGAGCCACATAGCTGTTTATTTTAACATAAGCGAAAGAAAAAACCCTATCAGTGTTTGGCACAAGAGTTGAAATATACTATATTTGACGTATATGACTGCATTAGTCATTAATATGCATAAACATGTTTTGTGTATGTGTCTGCATAATGTGTAACAATGAAGGCATCATATGGTTTTTTCGTGTCTTTGGTTGAATAGCTTCTGCTATTAGTTTTGATATCATCTCATCATTACGTATGTCATACCTGCTCCTATAAGCTGACTGACTATGACCACAACACCAGTTTCATCATTAAGTCGAGGCTTTATTATATTAGGTTTACTACTTAATACAGAAATTATTACAAGAAATAGTATCTATGCTGGGGTTAGTAAAATACCCTACCCATGGGGTAGATGTTCAACATGGTATTTATTCCAAGCATTATCATCTTATCATTAAGTCTGCCTGCAGCTGGTCATATAAAAGAGAAAACATTGGACATTATTGACGATACAATGCAATACAATACAATGATGCTTGTTAGACCAAATACTGCTTAAATTCTATTGGAAATGTGTCAGGCCCTGCTGATGGCATATGCTCAGTTTCCAGATGACAGTTGGAGTCTGTTTTTGGTTCGGTCAATACTTAGAAGTCCCAAAGACATCAATTTCAACCGAGGAGGTCAGACAAGCGCCCTGACATCACTTAATGATGAGCCAAGGGTGAACTCTGAACAGGAGCTGCAAAGAGCCATCACCATTGCTCATACAGGTTGAGAACTTGTGAGGTTCCCAGTGGGGATTATTTCCAGCATAAATTGTCTCAAACCAAGCCAATTGTGACAGACAGCAGTGTGATGGTTGTCCTTGAATGCCAGTGTTTATAAATGACTTAAAAAGCTCAACTGCAGCCAGGACTGTATACAGTATAACTCATAAGTAAGATTCAACTATAGAATGTCCAAAGCTATGAAAAGGGGCGGGAGCCTAGCTAAGAGGTAGCACGCTGGACTTCCAACCACTGCGTTCAATGCCCGGTCGAGCCTTAAGTTGGATGGCTGTTTCATCCATCATCTCATGCCATGGTCCCTGCCTGTCCTAATTCGCCCATCAGGTGCAGAAATACAGGTCGTAAAGCCCTAATCCACCATCACTCCAAAGCTACGAAAAACTACCTGAAGCTTCAGCAAGCCAAACCAGGCCATATCTGGCTGGACTTATTGACTACTTGATTATAAATTTTACTGAAAATTCAGCAAGCCAAATCAAGCCATATCTGGCCGGACTTATTGACTACTTGATTATACGTTTGACTTATGTTATAATTTATACACGTCTGTTTAGAGGCAGTTAGCAATGTATGTGTTCATGTACTTATGTAATTTTAATCATGTTGATGATGAGTGTAATGTTGACCACTGTCGCTTTACATTACATGCATACTGCACAGGATGAGCTGTCTAACCAGCTATACCTTGGTGCCACAAGGTTACCATGATTCCGCATGTCCTTCATGCTAGTTGCACTAGAAGAGCCCTCTAGCAAGCCTCCATGCTGGTCATCTGGGTCTGCTAACCCTGGTATTACATGAGGGCATTATGTGGGGTATTATGTCTTGTTACCTGGTCTAGCATGTGAGCTACTCAGCCCGAAGGCATTAAACTATCTTAGTAGACTAATGGCTCAGAAAAGACTGGAGGAGGACTTTATGTCATCCGCAGAAGGCTGAGGAAGACAGCCGAACGTAAACATCGTGGGCAGTAACGGAGGGCGGGGTGGTTGAGATGTTGCCTCCGATGACAAGCGGAGTGGTTTATATTGATGAGTTATCACTGCAGCAAATGCTGGAGCCCCCCGATAAACTCCAATCGCCCTGCTGGTCATTGATTTTGCACTAATGTACCATCCGCAGGCGAGCCGCAAGGATGAAAAGCTGGCGTTTTGAGCCCACTCGTGAAACGATTGAGTCCGAAAGAAGCAAGAGGGAAGCGGGCTCGGAATTGGGCTCGGAATTGGGCGTCGAAGTGGCGTAGAATGACTTAGAAGCCACATAGAACCGAGCGTAAGAGCCGGAGGGAAGAGGGTGATAGGTTGGTGAATCCTGCATCTGGGAGGGTGAGGAGGAGAAGAAGCTATGATGTATCATCTCAGAATGATATAGGATGATACAACCATCGGCAACTGGGACAGCTGGATGGTTGATCAGACCTTGCCGGGTATCATACATCACATGTGGCACTGTGATTACTTGTCAATACAGTCGAATCCTATATTACAACAAAGAGTCCAGGACAATGAAATGTGACAGATTTTTGTCACACGCAGCTTATTTTCATACAAGATAAAGATCAAATTGCTCCTCAGTGTACATTACTTTGTTATAGTCTTACCCTGTCCCACCACATGGGATGCGGGGTTTTCATAATCTCATCCTTCACCCTGATGCCATACCAGGTAGCGGTAAAACCAAGAATCATTTAAAAACACCAATAACCAAACCACACATTATGACATTGAAAAATTTTTTGTCAAAAACGCATGTTGCCTTAACATGATACTTAATAATTACTTTACTATTAAGACCCCCTTACCGTTATGGCCAGATAATTTGCACCAAAGGTGGTCTTAATGGCTAGGTTCAACTGTACCATATTTGCTTAATTATCCTACTTCATTATCACAGTCTTTTTCTGCATGTATTTTTATAACAGCAGAGCTGTGAGAAGCTAGGACACCATGCTTTATAGAAGGGTGGGTTGATTATAGCTTTATGTCTTTATTTCTGCACCTGATGGGCTAATTAGGACAGCCAAGGGAACATGGCATGAGATGATGGATGAAACAGCCATCCAACTTAGGCTTGGCTGGGAATTGAACCCGGGACTCAGTGGTTGGAAGCCCAGTGCGCGACCACTTTGCTTTATGGGGAGATGCTTTTGTAACTGTTAGTCATCAAATTATCACATATTATCTCATCATATCTTAATATGGCACTAGGTGTTAAACTTTTTAATATGGTCTAAACAATATATACTATAATGCTGTACAGTTTCAGTACAAGACAGGTACAGGCTGCAGGTGAGCTTGACTCAAGACAGGATGGAGTGAGAGTTACATTTATTGCAGGTTAAAGACGTGACTAGAGTGGTAATGCTTTCTTAATTGACTTGCCACAGGACCATGCACTCTCTAAAGGTCAAAGAATTAGTAGGGCTGCGAAGCACAATAAGACCTAGAATTTAAATGAATCTAACATGTATGTAACATTCGCTAAGTATAATGTCAAATGTTAAGTATCATGTTAAGGCAACATGCGTTTTTGACAAATTTTTTCAATGTCATAATGTGTGGTTTGGTTATTGGTGTTTTTAAATGATTCTTGGTTATACCCTACTTGGTATGGCATCAGGGCGAAGGATGAGATTATGAAAACCCCACATCCCATGTGGTGGGACAGGGTTAGATGCGGCCTACAAACAGCGGAAGGATTGGGTCTGTACCCATGCACCCGCAGTCACCACCATAGATGAAATGATGATGAGTACATCCCATGTGATGGGACAGGGATACTGTAGATGTGGCTCATAAACAGTGCAGGGAGTGGGCTTTGAACTCATGCACCCGCAGTCACTACCATGGATAAGATGATGATGAGTACATCCCATGTGATGGGACAGGGATAGATGTGGCTCAGGGAGTTAGGTTTGAACTCATGCACCAAGGCACTGCTATAGAAGGTATAGCCATCCTTACCATTTAGTCACAAGCTCGAAAAACGTGACGTTGTCCCGAACCTTTCGCTTATGGAAAAAGCAAAAGCCTTGCGCACTTAACCCTTGTTCCTTACGGTTTTCTTGTGGTTGTTTGAGGTTGTTAAATGTAATCGCATGCAAGTCACGGCTTAGCCATCCCACCTGGCTATATTGCTCTTCCACCCTTTTAGGGTAATTAGCCTAATTAGGGTGATTAACCTTACCCTGTTTTATGCGTAACACACCCCATGGAATGTGAGGCTCAATTTGGCCTATTGAAACACACCCATTAGGACATGAGAGAGTTTCAAATCAGTCAGGCAGGTCAATTGAGCATGAGATTCACTGAATATCTCTCAATCCTCCTTGGTAGATCTTTCCATATCCAGGGTTGATTGAGGTCAGATTATTGGGAGTCCACACCAATCCTTTGCCGCTGTTGATTTATATATCTAGCCAACCACACCGCAGAGATCTGTGGTACTGAATTATTTGTCAATGAACCCCAGCAGAACAAACATGCTTCCGTGTTGACAACATGTCAATAATGTTGTGTTACAGACTTACATTTGCTGAGTTTCCCTTGTCTCAATCTATACATAATGGCCACTGAATCTTTTAACATTTGAGCCGCTCCTGAAAAAAGGCAAGTCTGATTATACAACATTGTTTACGTATATCCAGGCTTACATGCCAAGCTGGTGTAGGGAGGGCATAGCATAAAATATGGATGAATGGTTGAACGCATAAAACAAGAGAGCCCATAGCCATTCCATAAGAGCTACATTCTGCAGCTACAATAGGCCTCGCATCGAATTTATGGTTTTCATACGCTTCATTTGGGCCTGTGTGTTTACATTTGTCATACTAATGGCCTTTCTGCATGGTGTTGAAAGGACTATAATTGGATGTGTGTTAGTGGAAACGGGCGGAGATAATTTGTTTGCTTCACTTTTTGTAGTGCTTGTCATAGGAATCAACAAAAAATGCCTTATAGCCATGATGATTGATAGACAAATATGCATTTAGATGTTGTGCATATAGTTTACAGTCCCATTAAATATCATTTATGCATTTATTGGTGGTTTTCGATTACAATGTAACCTCATAATAAGACCACTACGATTTAAAGGCCCTAGGTCACAAAAGTACCTTCACTTAAATGCCATAATATTAATGGCCTCAAAATTTACAAGAATTTGAAATTTTAATGATATGATATTAATAATTATACAGTTCTAAGAACTTGGTTAGTACCCGTAGCTTTTAAAGGATTGGTCAAGCGTGCAAAAGTTTCAGATAATAGGCTTCGAACCCAGAACCGTAAGGAATTCCTTAACCGCTAGATCAGATAGCGGGTCAGTTTTATTTACTAATACCTTGATTTGAGTCCTGAACATGAGAACGACCTCAACCACTTGACTTGTCTTTCAGATTTCTGGCCACTCAACAACTATAATCAGTTCTAGAACCACAAAACTAGAATTTAAACCCGAGACTACCAGAGCTCCTAAGGTGGGGACCTAGCTTCCAACTGTTGGGTCCCAGGTTCAACTCCTGGTCGAGCCTTTGTTGGATGGCTTTTTCATCCATCATCTCATTGCCTGTCCTTATTAGCCCACCAGGTGCAGAAATAAAGGACATATTTTGAGACGTTAAATTGGAGGTGCCTTGTACTCAGTGTCTATGCTGAGGCAAGTAAAAGACCCCACCCATGGGGTAAATGTGTAACATGGCGTGGACTCCAAGCAGCCTTATCATCTCATCAGTACATCTGCCTATGTCAGCTGGTCATATAAGCTGACTAAGCTTCTGGCCCAGTAGCATTTAGACATTAAACAAAGCCCAAATCCACCCACCCACCGCCAGAGCCCCTAAACCACTGCACCATTCAATACTGCAGTCTCCCAGTCCAGCCCACCCAACTAGGCAGATATTTATCAGGCAGAAGTCATCAGTGATGTTGTAGTTAATAGCAACAGACATGTCCATGATAAGATGCAGATGATAATATGATGTAGGATTACATGACCAGCGATGTAAAGCAGATATTAATAGAGATATTAGAGGAGTCTGTGGTTGCATTGGGCAACATGGTGATGAATGAAGCAGGGAGGCTGGGTAGAGAGATGAACATGATACTGCATCAGGCCAGCAGAGCTTAACTAGGCTTACAGAATGAGAGAGGTTTTGTTAGCATAATATGCTGTAAGAACATGATATTACATGTGCTAAATACAAAGAAAATACAGCAGAAGTGATAATGAAATGTATATATTATTGTAGACTCGGACTCAGATTGTTTATTTCTTGCTCCAGAATAAAAAAAAAGCAAATATTATAAGTGCATTGTTTACTATATAGTAACAAACACAATATTACAAGAGAAATTGGGACTCCTTGAAGCAAATGAATATATTGTATTGTATTGTATTGTAACTAGGCATCATCATAAGACCATCTCACTATTATGACCACCTCACAATTAAAATCTCCTCATAATTAAAATCACCTCGCTGTATTCGTGCCATCCTTTTTTACAAACTCATTACGACCACCTCAATAATACGACCACAACACAATTTAGATCGTTAAGTCGAGGCTATACTGTATTAGGTTTACTACTGAGGTGGTCTTAATAGCAAGGTAAAACGCTATGGAAATAAATACTGAAACTATTACAAGAAATAGTATCTATGCTGGGGTTAGTAAAAGACCCACTCTTGGATTAGATGTTCAACAAGGTATTTATTCCAAGCATTATCATCTTATCATTACGTCTGCCTGCTGCATGTCATTTGGGCTGATTCAGCTTCAGACCAGCAGTATAGGTACAATATAATACAATACAATACAATGAGATGGCCTCAACAGCAAAGTCAACATACATGTACAATGTTAAGGATATGATATATTGATAAATAACAGCTGCTATATGTAGAATATGCTATGCTCAAATTCAGTCTGCCCATCTTTCTCCACACTCTACGGCATATTATGCGAATGTTCGCAGTTATAACCTGGCGTTGTGGCAACGTTACAGCAACGTTACAGCAAGGCTAACATGTACCAAAAAGCCAGCTAAGCCTTCAGAGTGCCTCGGCAATCCGATTATTATATTTTAGACATGCATATTTTATAGTCTATCACATTTGCTTTGGCTAATTAGATTGGTGAGCGAGAGCTCATCCCATCCGTTCGAGAGATATGACAGGTCCTAATACATTGGTGTTTTGCCTGTCAGGAAAGTTCAGCTCTTTTTGAGACTTTTCCCCTTTATTTTTTGTGAAACATGACACACAAACTTCTGGCTTATTTATCCATATTTTTTGTCTACCCATAGCTGATAAACAAAAACAGCGAGTCTATAACGTAATGACACAGGTTGATTTTAGTAATGACACAACTCCCTGCACTGTTCATGAGCCACATCTATCCCTGTCCCATCACATGGGATGTACTTATCATCATCTCATCCATAGTAGTGACTGTGGGTGCATGGGTTCAAAGCCCACTCCCTGCACTGTTCATGAGCCACATCTATATCTGTCCCATCACATGAGATGTACTCATTATCATCATCATCCTTCACACTCATGCAGATATTTCACCCCTGTGGTTTCCTTTGGTAAATATCCAGAATGCGAATGTATTAACACATATACAGACAGACAGATATGTAAGTAATCTCTTTTTTACACCTTGGTGCCCACACTTTGTGTATAGTTTATGAGCCACACTTTGAACCTGGGCATTAATCTAAAGTACCGGAAGTGCCATGCATCAAGACTTCCGGTTTTCCTCTGCCTACTTCCAAGGAGAGCGTCTGTGTGTTCAATGATGGACACTAGTCTGTATGATGCAAAAACACGGTATTACAGACACAGTACAACAAAACTTTTCTTAATGTAAAATTTAACTGATTAATTTTCAGTCTTAATTTTGGGGTGGTCATAAGTTATCTCTTCACTCTTTTGAATTGCCTGCATTTAAACTACCTCTTCTAGAAATGTGGGAATGATGTAAATTTTTAAAATTTGTGGTTATTCGCAGAAAACAAAAGCCTCAATTAAGAAATAAATTATGACATCATTATTGATTTTCTTGTCAACATTAAATACTTTTTTTAATAGTATAAATACATTGCAGTTATATAGCATTTCTTATCATACTATAGCGACTTGTTAGAGTATTAGGTTATTGTTATATTACAATGTATATACAAGCATATGAGATATTCAATCCTCATAAAAAATAGTTGTAATTGTTACTCCATATTCCTGGTAGTATGATAAAGATAGTAAGTGAAATATTTTTGGAATTTGAAACTAGAATAAGCCAGTGGAATATCAAGCAGTTCATGGGCAGATTCAGTTGACAGATATTTGTCTGCACTCTATCATTAAGGAACCCAAATATGTGATGAATGGTGTGTTTATGAGCATTAAACTAACAACTCTTTCTGGTTGAAAATGGTGCGCACTGGAGCTGGCAATAATCAGAGATAATCAAGCAGCTCTGTCATTATAAACGGTAGAAACTTCAACTCAAAGAATTTAACAGTTATTTAAGACCAAACTGCACTAAACGCGAGCGTTTGGAGAATTTCCCTAAACGCTATGAGAATCTGAAACAAACTCTATTGCAATACTATGAAATGAGCGATATAGTTGTTTATCTGCAGTATCCACTTTAACCATAGGAATGAGGTTTGAACCCATGCATCCACAATCACTCACATGGATGAGATGATGATGAGTACATCCCATGTGATGACACAAGGATAGATGTGGCTCATAAACAGTTCAGGGAGTGGGCTTTGAACCCATGCAACCACAGTCACTACCATGGATGAGATGATGAGTACATCCAATGTGATGGGACAGGGATAGATGTGGCTCATAAACAGTGCAGTGAGTGGGCTTTGAACCCATGCACCCACAGTCACTACCATGGATGAGATGATGATGAGTACATCCCATGTGATGACACAAGGATAGATGTGGCTCATAAACAGTGCAGGGAGTGGGCTTTGAACCCATGCAACCACAGTCACTACCATGGATGAGATGATGATGAGTACATCCCATGTGATGGGACAGGGATAGATGTGGCTCATAAACAGTTCAGGGAGTGGGCTTTGAACCCATGCACCCAGGCACTGCTATATACACATCACTAAATATTGCCTAAATTAATGGAAACATCTAGACTGAATTTATGTGACGACAAGGTCTATTTCCTCTTGCTTGCTCCGAAGCAATCTGCAGTGTTCCAAAGCGCTCCGAACTCTTCTGAAGATGTCAGGAGAGCAAAGGAAGATGGCGCGTATGATGAGATTGCTCATAGCGGTCTCTTTTTATGCGATCGCTCGTAAGGAACTCGACTGTATGAGCGATTGACATTGGGACGAGCAATGTGAGCCCAAAACACACAGAGCGAACAGGCGAACATTTATCAATCATGTTTTATGACAGAGTTTCATTGGAGCATAAAGCCAGCCTTCAAGGAGACTGGGGTATTGTGTGAGTCGAAGGAGGGAATAGAGTTGCTCAGGCAAGGCTGGGTACTGTGTAACCTCAGGCTATGGGAAGAGAAGGGTTTATAGAAATAGGAAGCCGTATTAACTCTCCATAAGTGTTATTCCTTCTTCGCCGTGCTAAAATATGAATTATTTCATCGCGATATCAAGAGATACGAACATGTTGTGAAGAATAGGCTTGATTCCTGTATGAGCTATTTCAGCTTTTTCTTACTGAAAATATTCATTTGTTCAATTTAAACATGAGGTTATATAGCACCAGAATAAGGATTAATAGGTCTATAAAGATTTTATGGGTCATCTGCAAAACAGCTGTGCTGATGATGCAACCCATGTAAAATATATTGGAATAAATAAATAAATAAATATAAAGATCTCCGATTGTGCTATAACTGGTTTGTCACACTAAAAGAATATGAAATATTTCACCGTATAGACATAAAGTAAAATAGCTTCAGAACGAAGATTTTCAAAAAAAATACTGCTGTGATGAATATTCTACCAAATTCGAGGAAAAAAGGAAATATATATGATAATTCATTGTACAATAATGTTCAATAATAATACGTAAACTTTTTTTGAGAATTATAAAAATAATTTGGTCTTATAAGCAGTCTCATCAATGGATACAAGGCCCTGAATATCATAAGTTTTAGTAATAAATCATCATTAACTGGTTTCAAGTACAAGTACACTAATTTATTTATATCTCACAACTCATTTTTGTTTCCTAGTGTTGTGAAAAATCCATCAGCAAGAAACCACGTTTAAACACAGAGACATAGGTGCCCCCTGAGGCACTCCCTGTAGTGTCTCATTAAAAGGAGGTCCAGCTAGATGGTCAAGTAGATGACCACTGAAACCCTCAGCTGTGGTCAATTTTCACTTGGCATATGCTGTAAGCACAGACTGAAGCTACAGTGAGGTTTCAGCAACAGTATATTGCTGGGTGAGACTTGGTGAGGTTGTAGGTAAGACTTGGTGAGACCTGGTGTCTGTGTTGCACCTGATGTTTTGATATATACAGTTTAACTTCAAATGTTTATACATGGCCAAATGTGCTACATGCGTTGTCCATGCGTTTGGATAAATGCATGGAAAACCTCATTATAATTTGGCAAAAACCATGCGTTTTCCCATGCGTTTATCCTTCTCATGGAAAACGCGCGTGGCACATTTGGCCATGTAGATTGAGCTAGACTTCTAACACCCAGTTATCTGCCAATAAACTTATTTATCTGGCTTACGCTGTCTACTGAAAGCTATATGAAAAATGGTCAATTAGGTTTTAGCCTGATTCATGTATTTTCCAAACCATATTCAGACCACCTCCCTATTAAGACCACTTATTCTAAAACAATGAATCTTAGCAGAGGGGTACAAATGTGTATAAAATAGCGTGAAAAGCCTAGTTTATCTGCATGACCATAATAGTATGAGGCTATTAACTGTTTTTAAGGATCTATAAAAAGCACCAGGGGGCAACAGTGGGTAGCATCCTAGTTTCGTGTCTTAACGCAAGGTGGCGTTACATGTCTCATCAAATGTCTCAAGCACAGTATGAGGCCCTTTTAAGATAATTTTTTGTAAAGACACATGTTATCATTGTTCAAGTATTGTTGGCACCATATACTTTCTTTGTTAAAAGCTTTATTATTTTGAAATAGCTATCATCATATGTTTTCATGTATTTTTATATTGAAAATTCAAAATGAATTATAATTCAAAATCTAATAAAAACTAATAAAATAGCGCCTACAACCGCTATACTTAGATTATCTCGCCATTAAAACTACCTACTTTGGATAAAAAAAAACTACTTATTATTCTTATTGCATTTACCTCACAATTAAGACCACTTTATATTATATTGAGGTGGTCTTTAATTGAGAGCTCTCCTGAATTTAACATACTATACTGTGTGTTCTACCAATGGAAGCTTGATTTAAGACCACCTCACTATAAAGAACACCCTATTGATCAAACCACTAATTATCCATATAAACTCAATGTTTGCCAATGTATTTTACCTCTCAATTAAGACCACCCTTGGTGCAACTTTTACTGGCCTTTATGGCGAGGTGGTCTTGATAGAGAGGTTATATAAGATCGTAAGAATTGGGACAAAAATATATGTGGTCTTAAAAGTGGGGAGATCTTAATAGTGAAGTGGCCTTAATGGTGTTATTGTCTTAATGGTGAGGTGGTCTTAATAGTGAGGTTGTCTTAACAGTGAGGTGGTCTTATTAGTGAGGTGGTCTTAATAGTGAGATGGTCTTAATAGTAAGGTGGTCTTAATAGTAAGGTGGTCTTAAGCATATATTTATAGAAGTACAAATATGTCAGAAGGTCAGTGTATCTGTTGCAACATACTGGAACCAGTGAGAAAAATTAGTAGTATTTTTCATTTGCCAGACTACATAAGTTTCCGTGACAGTTACACGAAGTATTCCTGGAAATTCCTGGAAATTAGTCTACGGAGAGCCTCTTGTATTTCAATAACGACTTTTTATCTGGGGAAAATACAATGTACTCGTGACAGTGCACTTTCACAACAAAGCAGTATGATACAATGCAGTTCAGCTATATACTATGTAATGTTATGGGACACAATGTAGCGCCCTGGTTAACACCACATTTATCAATTAAGTATCCATTTCATGCCATATTTTACATGTACTATAGAAATTGATAGTTTTGATAACTTTATTCCAAAAAATAGGCAAATATGAATATGCTTGATAAATTGATCTGAAAATTATGATACATGTATATTTGGATCCAAACGTATGGCCAAATTTGGATCCAAAAGTATGAGGGCTTATAACATATATATATGAGGTTGTCTTAATAGTGAGGTGGTCTTAAATTAGGTTTAAGCTTTATACTGGACTATTTAATATACAGTGGAACCAAATCTAAAGACCACCTCAGTATTAAGACCACCTCACTATTAAGACCACCTCACTATTAAGACCACCTCACTGTTAAGACCACACCACTATTTAGACCACTTAACTTTTAAGACCACCTCACTATTAAAACCACCTCACTATTAAGACTATCTCACTATTAAGTATTAAGAGCACCTAAATTAATTAGAGTCAATATTTTGCTATTGTTTTCACCTCACCAGTGACATCACCTAATAGAGTCTTATTGGGACACTAAATTATTTATGGACATAATTATATTAGTCTTGATTTTGAGGTATTGATGCATTCATTTTGGATCAGCATTGACAGACAGATTGACTCTTGTTGATTTTTTTGATCCTTTGCACTTAGTGACCTCTGTTGAAGGTTGGTTAATTGAATCCGATCAATTTTTGAGAAT